>JBCFYV010000012.1:15064227-15339227 GCA_039000515.1 Timema cristinae | reverse complement strand
ATCGGTACTTTTGACTACATCTAGGCTGGCCATCGGTCTAAAAATACGTATCTGACGTCTCATCTGATGGCGAATAGGATGGTGAAAGATAGGCATTAAGAAGTTCTTTCAGGTTCAAACAACTCAGATGGTAACCAGTCTTCTGTAAAAATAACAAGCAAGGAATTCTATAACTTCCCCTTGAATATTAAATTAACAGATTCATTTTAAACCTGTAATGTAACTATGCCTTTATAAAATACTCTTTGGAATAGTAATACGAAAACCAATAAGGTTGACACCAATGCTTTCCTTGTAGGTTTAACACTGATGGTTATAGTATAGTAGAATATTTGTTTTAAAAAATATGACTAATTATGGTAGATAAAATGTTTAACTCTAATTTTTCATTTTTATTTAAGATTATGATAAAATGATTGATTTTTTTACTCAATTATACTAGGAAACTTAAAATATAACATACTATTAAAATGGAGATTCCAGCCAAAGTTAAAAGTTTTATTATTTATAATATTTTAAGAACGAGCACATACATATAACATAACATACATATTCATCTAAAATAGCCAGGTAACAGTAAAGTAATTTGTTTAAGATATGCTAGTACTATATTAGGTTCTTAGCATAGTAGGTTATATTAGGTTTCATTTTTACTGAAATTCATAAACAATAATGAAACAAATTAAGTATATTATTAATCATTTATTTTTAATATATTATATGATTTCACGGTAACTAGTTATTAAATATTGAAAACATCTTACCTTCAATCATTATTGTGAGAAAATTCACAAAAGATATACATGGAACACCAGTGTAGGTTGCATAAAAACAATGCAACAAATGGCCCAACCCACAATGAAATGTGTAGTTTGCGGGTTAGGCTATATCATCTAGGGTTGGCTAGGTAGGCTACTATAGCTTTTGAATCCCTCGCCAAAGTTGCCAATGCACAGATGAACTAGTGCTGCTATCTATACTTATTATTTAAAAGGTTGTTTGGGCCATCTTTCCTTGATAGATAAATATTTTACGAAGACTCTAACGATACTAACAAAAAATATGATTGTGTGGGTTGGGCCGTTTGTACACTCAGCGCCTCATCTGATATCCTTTATTATATATATTTGGGCCTTGATTGCTTACGTTACAGCAAGATTTATCATATTGTTTACCTAATGAATAAATATTTAGGCTTACCCATAATGAACGCGTTTTTCAAAAAACCTATTATAACGAATAATTTAATATATTGTTTTGCATATTATATAAATTTATAAAGTTATTACGCCTATTTACTTACATTGGTAAATAAGTATTTCATTCCCATGAGATAACATGAAAATCTAAATAGTTCATTCACATTACACAACACGAAAATATAAATAGTATATATTTCTAAACTCAGAATAATTTAACCCGTATATTTGAGAACTGTTTACACAACTATTTACATCAGTATGAATGTGAGCCACACTTATGTTTTTACTTGCAGCTCATGTGTAAGCTGGCTTTGCACTTAGCACATTGAGAACGTGACCGTCCGCCAGTGTAAATGTACTAAACTCCCAGTTCCAACAACAACTATTCACTGTTGGGTTTCCCCTGTTGCCCGACTAAGAATATCCAAACTGACAGAATCGCCAATCTAGGTCATCTTAGAAAGGGCTGATTATGCTTTGTGAATTACAGGCAGCAGTCGATAGCCCTAATCCTCATGATGTGAGGGTGAAACCATTGAATGATGCTGCAAAATAAATACAATATTATAAATTAGTACCCTGTGAGTGAAAATAGTGGTGATTGTGAATGATATCGCTGTGGTAAAAAGGGTTTGGAAGGATTTTCTTTTCTTGGGATGAGGAAGGTTTGGTTTATTAGGAATGATCTATTGTGAGTGATGGCGTAATGTGAGTCCGGGAATGGTTTGGTAGGCTTAAATGTTTTAGGAGTTGGTTTGAAACGGATGGTTACATTTCCATTCCCCATCTGGGGCCGACAGTGGCGCCAGCGTTATTCTCTGACTAGAAGTTTGACCTAGTCGGTTATCCCAGTGGAGTCCGGCGGTGGCAAAGGTAATACAGAGTTGCTTGTTGGGGAAGGATTTTTTTTCTTGGGATTTGGAGGGAGGTGGATACATTTCCATTCTCCATCTGGGGCCGCCCCCGGCGCCAGGATTATCCTCTGGCTAGTAGAGAACCTAGACGGTTATCCCAGTGGCATCCGGCCGTGACTAAGGTAGTAATGGCGTGAAATGAGTGATTGTGCGTGAAAGTTGTACCGTGCGCCTTCGAGAGGGTAGTCCGCGTCCACCGGTCTTCATGGCATGGTGACTTTTATTTAATAAAATATGCTTATAACTAGTGGTGTTTACTAAAAACTAGTGATAATTAACTAAAACAAATTTTTTGTTTTTTAATGTTTTTTTTGTTTGTCACTATGTCAGTCTAGGTTTTTATTTGTATTTCCTGGTGTCTTCTGGGTCGTAGCGTCCTAGTGATCTTATGATTTTGTTTGTATTCGTGTCGCTTTGTTCGTAGAACCTCTTGTTTATGTTTGTTTGTTTGATAGGACATTTATTTTGTAACACTTATTTCTGACATTTAACATGTATAAACACTAAATGATACTGATAAGACAAACCCCAGCCCCGAGGGGCTCTCGAAAGTCAATCGTTGTAGGTAAAATCATAAAAAACACTAAAAGAAAGTCATTTGTCGCCCCGGCGGGCTGATTACATGCTGTCCATGGTTCAATGAGCGGGAAAATTAAACAAAAACCCACCCTGTCGCCGGTATTTGGTCGACAGGGACCTAAAAAAAATATATAAATACACATAAAGACGGAAGACAGGGTAGAAAACATAGAATGAAAGGTGACCGGATGTGGATAGGACATGCAGAATGTGAAACGGGAGATGATTGTGGTAAGCTGAAGGTGAAATGGGGCACGGGGAGAATTACTGATCGGGTGACAGGAAAATTTGGATAGGGGTACTCCGGCCTTCTGGTGGAGGACCGGCAGGGACATCACATATAGCTTTACACGGAAGAACACTCACGAGCACAACATAGTTATATACATTCAACACGGGAGAATACCGGTTGTTTGTTTGTTTATATCCCTGTATATTTCTTATAATAGTCTTCTCTTTGTCATGGTGTGCAGATCATCTGTTCTGGTGTAGCGGTTTTTCCCGGTTATAGTTCTGAGTATTTTGTTTTGAGTAGTTTGTAGTTTATTTAGTAAGTGTGATGATGCGTAGCTCCAGGCTACGCAGTTGTATACTATATTTACTGTTGATTTTTATTGCCAACCTTATATAATACAATAGAGGGAAATGCTATCTTTAAAGTGACATATGCCACTACTACATTATCTACAAGATAAAGCGAGAACTAGCTCAAATCTGGAGAGCCGACCTCATCGGCTCTGGCATTTTAACGGTAGTAGGCTGAGCCGATCAGATCGGCTCATGACATCAAAAGTGTTAAGATTAGTTTTTTTCATGAAAAATGCTTTATTTTGTGTACCCAAACTTCTCAATATGTCATCTTTGGGAATGATCTTTTTTTGGAAAAAAATAGGCAGTTTTTAATCTGGCTCAGAAATAATATTTCTTTGAATTCTCTCTTAGGATGAAGATTGCACTAGATAATAGTTCCGGAGTCCCTCTCTTTAGGTTTATTTGAGGAAGAAATAGTGAGGAAGAAATTCAAGGAGTGATAGCTAGGTTTTAGGACATCACTAACCATCGATTAGTAAAATGTGATTTTATCATTTATGAGATATTGTGGATGATAACACCCCGGTTAGGTTTGGGTCCCATTCTTGTGTGCCTTCCAGCAATAATATATTTAGAGCTCTCTTTCAAGAATTAGAAGTCTAGGACGTTATCCTCCCCTCAAAACCCCCGTACCCTTATTATTCCCAAAAAGGTGAAGAATGGAGACTTCTCTTATTATTTTAGCCTATCGAAAAATTAACAAAAAAGTCACCTGGTCACTATTAATTTTCAATTAAATTGACAGTAAAATGTAAGCAAAGATTCAACAAATGTTTACAAAATTAATATTTATATTTAACAAGATCATCTACTGGGGGAACAGAGACGCATTGTACTCGTGCGTAAACCTTGATTTATTTTGAGAAATGTTTTGTTATTTCAAAAAGTGATTCAATGATAAAAATTTTAAGTCATGTCCTTGTAATATTAAAACCTTAGATTTTAAGTTAATATATATAAAAAAATCATGGTAAGCTAAGTTATTTTCAATTAAGTTTCGAATGAAATGACGCAGTTTTAAGGTATACTAGTTCATTAGAAGCATCTACCTATATTGATTTCCTAAAAAAATAAAGTCATTTTATAACAAAATCACAACATACATTTTTTATAAGATAGCTGAAAGTGATTTTAGTAGTTTTGAAGCTTCAGAACTGCCATTCACACTAAAATCTGCAGTGTGAGGATATCTACTGTACCTTCAAGTAGGCGGAACCATTAGCCTAATACTCATACCAAACCATGCAGCTATTTATTACATGTATGGAAGGGCTATCTTGATGCGCAACTGAAGCCGACCTTGGCTTGGGGAATGTTGGGGTGAGGGGATATACGAGTAAATCATCGCGGGCAGCGCGTAGCTGCTTGCATTTTCTAGCAAACAGTCATGATTATATAGACCTATACGTTATATAACTTATATGTTATATTTTAATGTACTTAATAAACTAAGAAAGAAAATACTAAGATGATAATATGGTTAAATCTTAGTTTTTTATTCCCTTCTCCTTTTATATATATATATATATATATATATATATATTTATTCTTCTATGACTACGACATGTTTCCGTGAATTTTACACCATCTTCAGTTCTGAGGAAAACAAATGTTATTACAAATTATCGTATACAAATATGTTATAAAATTATGAATTTAAGAATCAAACCATAAAAATGGAAATAGTTAAGATAAACTATAATGTGATATACGAAATATTAAATAGATAATAAATTTAAATTAACAAGCTTATAAATACCTTATCTGCATTAAAGATGATTTTACTTCATAGTATTGGAAAGCTGTACAAATTTTATATAGTGAAATGATCAACAATATGTATAAAGTTACTAATATGAAGAAATAAAATTAAACAATTGAAAAAATGGATAGTGTTGATAATGTGAGACAGAGTGTTATATGTATGATAAGCAAATATAAATAGATACATTATTATTATCGTGAATTTATTATAAGATGAGGCTGATAAATTTACGGTGTTATTACTATTGATTATGTTTCGAATTGATTTAAGTTGGGATGGGGGATAGCTAGGGTTGTATGAACGGGGATTATTTTTTCAGTTTTATGTGTTGAGGCAACTTTCTAATTGTGTCAATGAGCGACTGATTTTCAAAATGTGTTTTCTCATTTAAAATATTGTCGTTGTTCATAATTGCTGTCTGAATGGGTAGATTTTCAGTTATGTCAATTTTGAGACCTTTAGACAAGGATTGAAAAAGTTTCATACATTTATTCATCGGTGTTGGTTGATGTCCGGAAAGTTTTAGATGTTCGGCGAATTTTGATTTACATACATCGTATTTAAAATAACTCATGTGTTCAGTGTATCAAGTTGAAAATTATATTATCAATTATTACTACTCTTTACAAAATAAACATGAACATTATTAGAAAAATACTAAGTATTTTACAATTTTCTCCCTCACAAACGGAATTATTCTGTGGATAACAATTACTATTCTCACCATTTATTAAAGTTAATTAAGTTACAACCAAGTTAATATATTAGCTAAAAGAAAGACTACAATATTAAAAAAAAATATATATTAATTTTATCTGACACATACTGTAACTTTAAGCAATTTTTTAATATTGGCAACAACAATCTAAATTTTCGGCTTGTTTTCGTTTTCAAATGTTTGTTATTACCCGAAATACAGAGTAATATTTTATGTGTCTTAGATAAAAATAGCGTTAATGTATTCAACATTAACACCCTACTTACACAAACATCTCAACCGGGTTGTATTCTAATTGAAGTGAGCGCGCGTCCTTTCTTCCCTTTGCTTCCCGTGTTAAACCAGAGGCCGGCAGGTTGCCTATACTCTCCCATACAGAGTCTCGTGAGGGGGCGTGGCTGGCTTCACTTTCTCGCAACGCTACAGCATAGGAATGTCCTCTTCGTGTATATAATAGCTCCATATACCAAACAATCTATGAAAAAACAGGAATGATAAAACCAAAATGGTCAAAGACAAACCCTTAGAGAAATATATTTTTGTTCCCCTTGTGGCAAAACATCCCAAAACGACATCGTATAATAATGACATGGCCTCCATATAATATTCTTTTTGATCTTTTTATTTTTTTGAAACAATGTTTTCCTTGAATATCTATACATGACGCCAACCTAAACGACATGTAAATCCCATTGTTCTCTATTTAAATATATACTAGCTTGCAAGCGCACATGGTTAGAGGGGTGCGGTAATTTCTTCGTAATGTCACAGGTATTAGAGTGGGGGAGTGTCTACCCATTAGAAGGCACCGAACCCTTCACTCCTGTCACTAAACGCTCCATTTGAATCAGTCACTGTCAATTTATCGTGTCAGCGACAGTTTACCAATGCAAGTAGAAGTGTTTGATGGGAATTGGAAAGGGGAAGAGGGGGGGGGGCAAGGATTTCAATTGGTCAGTGGCGAGAGAAATGATGCTTAACGAGCCTCGAAAAGTGCCACGCCATTTGGATGATGTGGCAAAGAGGGAGGGTGTAATCGTGGATTATCACTAACAGGTGGCGTGATCTACCTCAGCTTTAGAGGCAGATCCCTTAGTAGTGTTGAGGCAATGATGACACTTTACAATACCTCAGTTGGGTGAGAATCTGGTCTGTCAGTGACGGGGAGGTCGGGGTTTGAATTACAACCGTGTTCCTAATAGGTTTCCCAACCTCCTTCCATGCAACATAGGGTACATTTCCTCTAATCTATACATTACTTCTCTATTTTGTTAGTGTAAATATGTGGTTCGCTAGGACGGTTTGGTAAGGACAGATACAATAGAGGATATTTCGAGGCACCTATTTGCGCTTGACAATTTGACTACAACTCTCCTGGTGGTATGATCTGATCAAGCGAAACTCACCACATAAAATATGGTGTATTTAGCCTACATCTTATTGAAGTGTCTCTTAGGTCGGTTAGGTCCAACCTCCTAAAGAAGGGCCTTACCTGACAACTAAACATGTTATTAGGTGTACTTTAATGTAAGGTCTCGTAAGATCTTTGGAAGTAGTGGTTCTCAACTGAGGGGTCAATACGTTCTTATTCGGTAAAATTTTAAAACCTGGATGACTCTTGAAACTATTTGATTGAGATATTTTTAATGGGTACAACCTTTATATGCCTTTATTTGCCATCAAGTATAGTAAGAAGAGATTAATAAGATACAAAACTTTTTTGGTCAATAATGAAAACGTATACTTTATTTTTACTTTACATTTAGCAGAACCTTTTGTGAACGGGGACAGTTAACAAAAAAAGTTTTGTATACGACACAAAAGTTAAAGGGGGCTTAGAAGGAAGGCTCTCATTTAGATGTATTTTGGAAATATAGATGCTCTTGTAAGCCATTTAGATTGATCATCCCTTTAAAGATGAATGTAATATTTCAATCCCAAAAACATGATCATAATGACTATTTTGGCTTCGATGATATTATTTAAAAATAAATTTTGAGTAAACTACCCTTAAGTATGTTTTTCTCATAAAAACAAACATAACATCTTGTTAGTAACGATAATCTCTCTTTATAGCCCTATAATCCCTATATACATTTTAAACAAAAATTTTCAAATTTATTAAACAAAATAAATTTTTTTAAAAGTAAATTATCTTCGCACTTTGCTAAAATTATTTATTAGTTGTTTTCTAAAATAAATTATCTTCAAACAACCCTAAAACTATTTGAGATTAATTGTAAAAAAAAAAACCTTTTTTATTTATCATAGATATTTATAGATAGATAGATAGATTGATAGATAGATAGATGTATAGATTTCCGTTTTTGATCCAATCTTTAAGGTAAATTTCAAAAACATTCAAATTTTCTATAATTTGTTGTAAGTAAACTGCCATTAAACTAGTTTATTTTAGATAAAGATACATTACTATTTATATGTGAAATATTCTCCCGTACCAATAGAAAATAATTGCTAAAGCCATTATTTAGAATATTCAAATTAAAAATTTAAGTCATCAGTAAACTAACCATAAAGAAGTATTCACCCCAAAACAAGTAGACAGCTTTATTTGTCATGATCATACCCAGATATACATTTTAAGCAAAATCGTTATAGCTATTTTCAAAATAATTCGAATTTTGAAAAATCACTCCTCTCTAAAAGAACCTTTATCAACTTTTTACCCTAAAAAAAGTATACAGAGTTATTTGTCATGTCAAACACTCCAAAGATACTCATTTGGAACCAAATTGTTTGAGCCATTTGTAAGATATTTCAAATTTTTGAAAAAATCAGTCATCAGGAATTTTTGCCCAAAAACTAATTATACAGTGATATTAAGTCCTGTCAACCAAATATTAGATATGCATTTTAAACTAACTTGTTAGAGCGATTTTCAAAATATTTAGAATGCAAAAAAATTACTCATCAGTAAACTATCATTAATTGAAAGGCTAGGCTGAATATAAACATAAAATATTTGTGTTATGGTCCTATAATCTCTAAATATCAAACTTAAACTAAACCCATCAAAGTGTTTTGGATCCGTGGCCAGGGACAAACAGACAGACAGACATATATGGGGATAGACTGGATTGTAACATCCACTTTTTCGTATTCGGGGTCAGATAAAACTTAAAAATTTGCCATAATCTCTAGTTAGATTATTTTCATGATCACAATACTTTATATTGATATGAGAAAGTTAAAAGCTCCGTACGGTAACCCTATAATTTTATAATATGAAGATAGAGCCGGGCATATTTGAATCATCACAAATTTAAAAGTAGCTTAAAGAGTAGATATTTAACCATCGCTTGACTCACACTTATGGTCACGCTGGCTAGGGCGTCAATCTTATCTAGACTGGTTTTTAAGGGATGGTAAGTTTGGACTCAAATCCTTTTCAAGTGTTCTGTGTTTGGTTTTACTATATTGTTTCACTCTCCCTCCAGGAAAATGTGGATACATTTGATATAAACCTTCCTTATCCATCCCCTATAATCTATAGTGTAAATATACGCCTAGCCTGAATCGACAGTAGAACGTGATGCACGCAAAATTGGAAAATATTTAAGTGATAGGGGTGAATGTCTGGTATTAATTACGGTCACGTTGGTTGGTTTGAAAGTCATGTGCTGATGTATCTATTAGAAATTGCATATTAAATACCTCCATTAAAACAAATACACACCTGCACAGAGCTATCTTCAGTTTATAAACACTAATGTAATGAAATAAGCAAAGTAAGAGAAATTAAATTGAATTTGTTTGGACCTTAAACTATTCCAAAAATAAATAAATTACTATTTACTAATTACTGTTTTATGTGAACTATTTTAATTAAATACATCTAAATATTGAGTGTATAATTTAAAACCTCAAATCCCACAATGAAAATCACGTAGGCTAAAATATACTTTTAAATAAGCTATTATTAGTAGATTTCCGATAACTTTAAGTCAGAATAAGTTTTCAATGGTGACATAATTATTTAGATAAACTAGAACAGTACAGTGCTCTTTTATTACAATATCTCCTTGTTCTGAGAATAATTTCATATTTATTAATAATTGAATGTTAGCACAGTGCACGTATACAATTTGATAATATAATCCCCCTTTCTGACCCATACCCCTTTCACTTTCCAATGATTCTCGCAGTTATAATTATTATTCAAACTGGTCTGTTAAAAGTAAACAGAATGGGCCTACTGTTCAGGGCAGATAAGGTTATATTATATCATGCCAAGACACGTCTGGGCGACTACTATATACATATATATATATATATATATATATATATATATATATACATATAGCTGATATACGATTTTTTCAGACCCTAATAAAATATAGAGTGATTTATAACTTCAAGATGACTAGATAATAATTTAAAATAATGCATAAAATTTGTATGCCAACCTTTTTTATGTGTGTGTGTGAAACTGAGAAAAGTGATAAGCCGTGAAAGAAATTACAGGTCATTAAAATGGACTAGGACCAACTTCACCTGTTAAATAATGAATGTGAAATTGTTATATGTGATTTCATGACGTACTTGTGTTATTAATAATGGCAGTTAATATTATCAATGTCTAGATCTATAATATTATAAAGTAGAATAACTATTGTGATATTGTTTTAATATTCACAAGATTCCCTCTAAAATTTAGTATTTAATTCTGAAAATGCTCTCTTCAGACAGTGTATTGTTTCATTGCGTCCTATAACCAGGGACACCGACATTTTGTGAACAGTGTTTTCACGAGATGTTTGAAAAATCCATTTTCAAAGCGCTAAAGTTTGTTTCAAGTTCAAATAAAATTCATTATTACACCCTTTTTATTTCATGAAATAAAGCAAAAAATGTATTTACACGCGAAATAGAAGTTTTCTCACGAATTATTAATAAAACTTTTATTTTAAAACGAAATTCGTATTTTCTAGGCAAAATTCTGTTCATAAAATTTTATTGCGACATGTGGCCTATAATCGCACCCTTATATATATTACGTAACAAATGTTGTACATGTGAGGATTGTTTACTGAAATAGTTTATAATCACAGCAACAGATGGCGTACTATTAGCTACTTAACTTCAAAAGCTGTATTCCAAAATAGATGAGACTTTTGGTTGCTCTATGTTGTTTACTGCTAGTCTAATGGGACATGAAACTAGTTTCATGTTACTAAGCTTGGGATATTATAGATCTTTAATTGTGATATTTTCGCTTTAAAAAAACTTTTACTAAACTATATATGAAATTGTCTTACGCCATGCTTAATTTTATAGGCCTCTAAAAGGTATGCTATTCAAGGGTTCTCCAATCTAAAACATTTTTCTTAACGGAAGTTGTTTTTTAAAATATTGTACAAAAAAATCTATTTTGTGATTTGTTCCAGGTGTTACGCAATTTTAGGACGAATTTTGTTGACCTTGGTGGTCTCTGGTAAAGTTCTTGCCTCTATATACGGTGTTCATGGGTTCAAATCCAGTCAGTATTGACAGATTTTTCTTGAGCGATAAAAATCCATACCGAAATTTTCTTCGGAGGGGAAGTAAAGCCGTCGGTCCCATGTCGATTATGGCATGTTAAAGAACCCTGGAAGGTGTGTGAAGATACCGTTCCCGCCAAAATTGATAGGTCCTCTCGTTCATAGAAATTCTCGTGTGCTGATATTATCAGTCAGTTCAGAAAGTGCACGTTAAATACCTCAAATACATATTAAGTAAGATGATTTTTTTATCTGAGAATTTTTAAGCAAAAATTCAAGATTTTTTATGGCAGGAATTTAAATATTTATTTACTATAAGGTTATTATTATTATTATTATTATTATTAGCACCGCGTCTTACTACCCGTTCGGGTTATACGCACTTACGCTAATGTGTAATGGTAGGGTGATTGTGAGATGAAATGAAGGACCTACAGTTTAACGTGGAATCCGAACCACGGTGGAGGCCTGGCATTCCTCACATTCACAAGATGTCTTGTCAGAGGTGAAGGAAGGGTTTGGTAATCAGATAAATCTTTGCCGGGACCGAGGATTGAACCCCGGCTGCCAGCATAGAAGTCTGACACCTTACCCCTAGACCACCAGGTCACCTACTATAAGGGTCTCTACAAATAGCCCATTCGGGCTATACAAATTTTAATTAAGCTAATGGGCTAGGACTAAGGTATTTAGAATTTATAGGAAATGTATCAGCATTTGCATGAAGGAATAGTGGGATACCGTTTAGTAAATGAACTTTATCACATTGGACCTGATTTTAACACCGAGTTTTTCATCCACAGCCAACCAGGCTAGTTGAACCTGACGTCTTATTCTGCATATCCACCGATGTGTGTCTCATCAAATAAAGGGGGTAAAAACTGTTTGCTGACTCCATCGACGGACACGCGGACTAAATGTCAGGTTTACCTAGTCTATTTTAACGATGATATATATATAAAGCAAATTCAGCTTCAAATATGATTATTGATAAACTAATAATTTTTGTTAAAATTAACTTTGGTGAAATTTTTAAAATATAGAATTTTTAAAAAATATACCAAATATATAAATAATATTCATATACATTTTCAAAGTTATCACCTCTACTAAGAATCAACTATTAAATTATGTATAACTAATAGCTTGTTTTCAGCTGATTATTATTTGAATAATTCTCTAAAATAATAAAATAATCACAATACTAAAATCACATATTTAGCATCGACTTCCATACAACCTTATAGCACTCTTGCACTAATATTAAGGCCAATGTGAAACGCTTAAAATAACCCGTTTACTCAGAGAATATTTAATGTCTGTGTAATATTTATAAAACTGACACCAATATGGTGATGCTGATGATGATAATACATACATCATTTATTGATGGCATGTATCCTACTTGCATTTCAAAATTGGAGCTACAGCTAAATAAAGCTTTTGAAACTCGCACTCATGGACATGCCGCCTCAGTTGTAAAAAGGACACAACAACATATACTGCCCAGAGCAAGTCATATCACTACACATATTATTATTATTTACATTCAGTGACTGCTATTATAAATTGTTCAAAAGTTTTGAAAGCACCATCACCAGATTAAATTGGCTGCAGGGGATATGTTATGTTATCATTTTGTACACCTGTTTCAAGCATTATATATATATGTATATATTCAATTCCATATCATCTCGTTTTTTGCTTACGGGGGAGCTGTTTGGAAACAAAGAGTACAAGACTTACATTATTTAGGTTTTCCCAGAAGATAAAACTGCCGATGGCTTCAATTCAGATAAACGTATTCTATTAAGTAATAAACATAAGGTTTTGAATTAACAAATATGATTTTAAACCAGTAGTTTGTTGTGATTAAGGTTGGTTTTAGATGTGTAGGATGGGTTGCAATATAAAATGTGTCAAAAACAGTTTACTATAAACATAATCAAAATGATCATTTCAATATGCATCCTCTCTAATTCAATCGTTCATTTGGTTCCTCATTAATTCAGATCTCAAAACCATCAGAGTAGTTAAAACTATTTTAGTATTTCTTAGAATTACGAAATTCGTGTCCTTTGCTTGCTTTATACCAGCATATACAATTATAAACATTCATAAACCAAATATTTTAAAGTTTCAATATTTAAATGTATTTCTGGATATACGGAAGGTTAAGTCTTTCATAAATTAATCTAGAAAATTATAAAATTAATTTATAAATCAAGCATTTAATAAAGTGGTTGATGTATTAAGTGAAATTGATAAGCATAATATGTTCAATTTAAATAGATTTTTTATAAATAAATATAGTATAATAGATGAACAATTATATAAAATTACAATGAATTATAAACTAAAATATAATGCTCAACGAGTTTATGAATAGTCTTTAAAAATAAGATGATATAGTAAAATATTAATACAAAAATATAAATACAATATAACGTGATATAAACAATGTTCTTAAGTCCAGACTTGTGTTTAAAATTAAAGGATACAAATTAAGTTAACATCTGCCAAAATGATTTAGAAAATTGACTAAAGTATTTATGTAATGTAGAAAGATCAAGTTCTATCTGTGTTTGTGTCACAGCACTCCTTTTTGACATCCAGCACTGGAAAAAGTCTGGATCATTTCATTCCCACAGGTTTCCTTACTATGGTACCATAATCTGGAATTATGTCGTGGTGAAAAACACGATGTACTGTTACACAGCTAGATGTTAACTAAAACTAACTAGTTAGCTAAAACTATTTAACATCTAGAATATATTTGATCTCTTTTTATTTTTTATATGATTGTGTAAATAAATGTGTGCATAAATTATAACAATCATCCCGTAATAACTAGTGTGGCATATATTTATTAAACTTTGACAAATATTCTAAAAAAAATCTATTTCAGAATAATTTCAGAATTTCAGAATTCAGACTACAGTTCAATTTTAATAGGAAGGTATTATATCGACTTTCACGGTTTCATTAGTCAAGTCTTGTGATCTGCAGCTGTCACTTTTAATAGGTAGTATCAATAACTTTTAGATAACACTAATAATATAATAAAATGTTATCATAGTAGACCGAAAAAAAGTTTGTATTTTTCTAAAAGTTTATTTCTTACAACATTATACTAATAGACATTTCAATAAATCCACATGGACTGTGACCAGCAAAACTTTTACTTGGATTACGTCATAGTAATATACCATCTATTTATGGTTGGAGTCCGGCCCAGCGCATGCGCTGTCTGCTTAAAAGGCTTTAGCATTAGTAGTGGGTTCAAATGATGTCACAAATGAAGGTAAAGGTTGATATGTTGCGGTCGATATATCTATTGTTTGCAAACTAGATTTGACAATATATCTGTGTTAAGCAACGCGTATTATTACCCGTTAGGGTCATAATATGCTTTTGTATTAATTACGCTAATGGTGTCAGGGATTAGGAAGGTTATATTTGGAGAAAGTGTACCCACATCTGGTGGAGGGAAGGTGAAAAACCATTCTAGAAAAAAATACCCTCAGCACACCCCACCAAGATTTGAACCTCGATCTCATCGTCATCTGTAGTCCAGCCTACTGCGAGAATTGCGCCTTAGACCAAGCGGAAACCTAAGCTTGTAGTATATAGATCCATTTTGCTAATCTTTTAGCTCATGTAGTATGTGGAGATGAAACAATAAATACTCAATACAACTTTTAAAAAAGAATTTGAAAACGGAATACATATAGCACGTATTGCTTCATCGTGAGAAAAATAAGCATCTTTCGTAACCAGTTCGTTTTTTCTTTGCACAAAATTCATCGTTTACATGGACTCAAACTATATTATAATTAATCTCTAACACGCATGCGCTTGAACTTAAAACAAGGTCAGACCTAACTTCAAATAATCTGTAAGCTATATAATTTATAAGGTTCATTTGTCAAAGAATGGGCCTTATTTGTTGGTTAGAGAATGTAATACTTACTTTCACATATTTATACGGCATATAATTTGATCTGTAGCTGTAATTTTTGTTTGTTTGATATTATCAACATTTATAAAATAACACCAATATAAAAGTAAAATGTTATCAATGTTGACCGCAATAAAATAGGTTTGTATGTTCTAAAATTAATTTTCTATGAACATTGGATTGTAGATTTTCAGCCGGCAGAGTTGGTACGAACATGACTCCATAGTTTAATCCTAATCGCCTGCACAGCATTAGTTTCACCGTTTCTTGGTACTCGTCTGAATTATACATTAATAACGATGGCTATGGATGAGGGAGGTAGCATTTTTAGAAGAATTGAGTTTACATGATGAGGAAGAGCTGGAAATAATGTAGGGAAAAAACTTCGTCAGCACACTCGAACGAGATTCGAACTCCGATCTCCTAGTTCCCTGCAAACCAGTCTAACACGAGAGTGGCAAGTCGAAACATGCAACCACCGAGGCGGGTATTCTTGAATTTCCATTAATTATTTTTTTCCGCTCTCTTTTAAGGTGGAATGGAAGGGTTGTGAGAAAACAACAGTGCTTTTGCAGTTTTTTGGCAAAATATTTGTTGATCAAAATTAATAAAATATTGCTCCAGTACAAACATAGAATTTAGTTTTCTTCACATGGTGACCTCAAAATCTCTTGAATATCTGTAAAGGGTTCTGGAATTTAATGACAACTTTTTCTCTTAATTATTTAAAACGTTTCTCAACTAATGCCACCATGATCATGATGAATATTCAGGAGATGTTGATATAAACATGCGAAGAAAATTAAACTCTATGTTTGTACTAGAGCAACATTTTATTTATTTTAGCAAAAAAAAAATGTTACCATAAAAACTGCAAAAACACTGGCTTTTTCTCGCATTCCCTTCCATCCTACCTCAAGTCAACTTAAAATTCATCCTATTAATAATGTAGCCACACATTAGTTTGAGTTGATGGCATTCCTTATGGGTGCTACATTTAGCTCTAAATAAATACTGTAATGATAGGATATTCGATCATAATCGTGAGTCTCATCCAGTACCAGTGACGGAGAGGTCTGAGTTCGAATACAATTACCAGTATATTGAGGTATTTTTTATAAACTATTCCCCCTCTTTCCTTCAACGCAAATGACTATTTTATAGGTCTACTTTACTAATACCTACAAAATTAGCATATAAATGACGGACCTGCCTCGATGGGCACGTGGAATAAACATCAAGCTCATCAAGTATGTTTTGCCGATGACGGTTCTGTTGTAGTAAGAATGTTTTTGTCCCAAAATCTTTATTTCCACTCTTACTTCAGGAAAATGAGGTTACATCCTCTAAAGTATCATCTTTATCATCCTTACCCTATTAGTGCGGTTAAACTAAGATATGTTTGGTGTGTAGTAAGACGAAGAGAGCAGAAAACATGAATAAAGAACTAGTTTCACTGAACAAGACTACCAATAACTCCTCGTCATCCCATAGATAACGTATAACAGGCATGTTTTACTTGTGGACCTATCAATGGTTTTGTGGGACCTACAGATCTTTTGACGAACATCTAAACAATGACAAACCATTATTATTTTTAAACGTCGTAGGAATACAATCTTTGAGAATGTGATCTTCGAAAATTTGGCATAATTTGGAGAAATCTGATGTTGGTGTACCAAATTAGTACTCATTCTTCGACATAGATTATTCCTAAAAAAATATTGAATTTTTGCGCCAAATATGTGCAATTTTTGGCAGAACATAAATGTGTTGACTATAGTTCTCTCACAAGAAATGTAGCCAAAACACCGATAGGTTCTAGCTTACAGGAACATATGTTTAAAAGATAATGTCATAATTATTATGAAATTGACTTTAGAACAAGATCTACAACCTGACACACTATTGTTGCAAATATATATTTTTCAAATTTCTCGTAAAAAAATATGAGGTGAGTTTTATTGTTTTATTAAGAGGTTCGATCTTTTCTTATCTCAATATTAAGGTACTAAGACGGAATGCTTTTTATTTAGTTATTGACAATATGTAATGTTTATAAATGCTGCCCCTCATTATTTAGAGTCTTCAATGAGTCCCTCCCTTATATCATATGAGTTTGAAACGCCCGCTGTATAGAATCAAACACATAACAAGTTTTAATGCCAGGTCGCCACCGTGGTTCGGATTCCACGTTAAACTGTAGGTCCTCCATTTCATCTCACAATCACCCTACCATTACACATTAGCGTAAGTGCGTGTAACCCGAACGGGTAGTAAGACGCGGTGCTAATATAATATAATAATAATAATAATAATAATAATAATAATAATAATAATAATAATAATAATAATATAATAATAATAATAATAATAACAAGTTTTGGTCCTTTATTCCTTCGCGGGATTCCAAAGACTCGGTCACGCGGTGCAAGTTATTATTATTATTATTATTATTATTATTATTATTATTATTAGCACCGCGTCTTACTACCCATTCGGGTTGTACGCACTTACGCTAATGTGTAATGGAAGGGTGATTGTGAGATGAAATGGAGGACCTACAGTTTAACGTGGAATCCGAACCACGGTGGAGGCCTGGCAGGCAAGTTATTGGCAGCTAGTAAAGTCAATGAACTATCGTCGTGTGAACTCTCAACTAGTGGTTAGTACTATTCGCTGGCGAGTGTTTTACAAGCAACTAGAACTATTTGACGGTCCAATGTCACTTGACCGACCTGCCACTAGCAAAATATAGCTAGTGATAGTAGAAATTGAACACAAACTTCTCAAAACATCACACCTTACAGCCACAGACAACATTTTAAGAGAGAAACCACTCAGCAAATACTGTACTCGCAGCTAGTTTAACTAGCTTCGTGTGAAAGGGCCTACTACCGGCTGATAACTCTCTCACACGAAGCTAAGCTAGCGGCGAATATTGTACTTGCTTGATGTTTATTATTTTAAAATGTCGTCTGTAGGTAGGTCTACTAACACTGGCTCTATTTCACGTTGTTCACACGGGGCTAGTTGAGGTCTTACTGCTAGTGGCGAGTCAGTCACGTGACCTTATGTCGTCGACTAGCGCTAATAAAGTTAAACATGTTCAACTTGACTAGCCGCTAGTAAAACACTTGCCAGTGAGTATTACTAGCCGGTAGTTGAGTATCCACACTACGCTAGCTCGTTGAATTTACTAATTCTAGCAAAAAGCAGCTAGCAAACTAGCCCCGTGTGACAGAAACCAGTAAGTCTTGCTAGTAAAAGTAGCTTTAACTGGCGGCCAGTAAACTTTACCTTGTGACCCCGGCATTTAGGAGGGAAATATAAATGCTAAAAAGTACGGTACTTAAAACCTTGTTACCCAAACAGCCCACTTCCCCCGATACACGCACGATATAGTATAATGCAGACGGATCATGGCAATGCATGTTTGTCCAATGATGGAGCTTGACACTTGACATGAAAGTTTTTAAGCCCTTTGACTGAGAACAGTAATGACTCTGATGCATGCCTGGGCTCACAGATTTGACGTTGCTGCGGTCAGACGGGTTAGGGTAAGCTAGCATGGTAGAACGGGGAGCGGGGGGTGAAGAATATATATTTTTTGGAGTACTTTTTATACTACACCTTGAACCATATAAAATCCTTCAATAGTTTAAATCCACGTACGCAATTTTTAAATAGTTCTAAATACACTTCCTGTTTAATTATATTGAATAACATAAATTTAAATAATTAGTAACCTTTTTGCTGTAGGCCTACATTTTAAAACATACATATTATCAGTTAATTTGTTTAGAAAAAAAAGGTAATATTTCCAGCCATAAATGGTAATTGATTTGACAATATTCTTCATTTATTGTTGGTTAGAATTATATACATCTTATAATATAATTTATAAACATCAGTAAAAGATTAAACTATTATACCGAAATTTAAGGGCTGTTATCAATGGATACGCTATATTATGTTAAATAAATATTTGATTTCGCGTCCTAAAAAAACTTTAATTCAGGTTTAAAAATTTTCAAATAAACAAAAATATGTCCTAAAATGGTTTCATAATACCTGGAAAATTAATAAATAAATACATTTTTTGCACAATGTATTAGAATTACATTTAAAAAATAATTTCAGTAAATTTTAAATGGAAAATTCTTGAGACGTATCCTATAGTTTTATATTTTTTACAAACCTTCAAAATAAGGCATGGCCTACTTTTTATTACACTTCCTTTGTGTATCTTGACTCACCATGTTACTACTTTTAAAATGAGTCCTTAATTCATTTTGATCTGTTTTTATATTTTCTACCCATTCTTTTTCTCCATTTTTACTTTCTCTTGACCCTCAAAGAAAGGTGTATTATGATCGTCAAAAAAATCTAACTCGAGATTTTGATAATTGTCGACGATTCATGGACCTCTGAAACTGAAAAAAGTGGCTTTTGGTTGGCCGTCTGTTTGTATCTCTGACTACAGCCGAATCTACTTTACTGATCGGGCTAAGACTTGGTATCTGAGTTTTTTTATAAGGGTCCTCCGAGGAGTTTTTGGAATTAAAAAGCTAACACTAAAATGGCGGGCAAAAAGATATAAAATTGAGTTTTTTCAAGATCTGCTCTTACAATTATGATTACAATTTGTTTCTAGACACTGGCTAGTATCATATACAAAATGGCCTTTATCATTCTTCATTTTCCATGAAAATGAACTTGATGGTACTATACATTAGGTTGAGGATCACCATAGCCAAAGAAGTTTCAACAAGAAGAGGTTACATCTGACTAGCAAGTTTAGTTTGTAACTGAGAAGAAACTGATAAAATGCTACATTTGAAGCATAGCACTGTATGGAGCGAAAACTTGGACTCTTAGGAAGATGGAAAAGAAATACCTGGAGAATTTTGAAAAGAGAAGCTAAGTAAGAAGAAGTGTTCAAATACTAAATTACTTGAAGGAAAGAAGAAAATTCTGGGAGCTGAATGAAGAGGTGGAGGACAGGGCTCATTGGTAGTCTCAGTTCACTGACAAAAGGAATGGACTTGTCGTAAGACAGAACCCCCAATAATAATAATACCTTAGCAGAAATCTCCAATTTTGATCACATCTCTTTAACTATTTGAGATTTAAATAATTTATCATTGTAAAGATGTATTTAATATAAAATTCTGTTTTAAATATATTTCTATAATAATATATTACTTCCCAACTGCGCTATTGTATCATTTTTTTCCCCCACCCATTACTGTTTTCAGCTTTATGTCTGGATACATGTTTTTTCAAGTAATATATTTTACACTACCAGCTTACTTACCTGTCGTAGCTTCACATGCCTTACAACTTAACTTAAGACAAGGAGAAGTACAACATCCAGCCTGCAACGGGTTAATCAATCACCGTGAAAGGATAAACTCACATTTACCCTATGATAAATATTTAGGCCATGCTGTGAATTGAACCTGAAACCCTTCGCTCAGTCTATAGACACTCTACTGACTGAGCTAAGGTGTTGGATAGTTATTTCAACATATTGATACTGTAACGGTAGTGGGTTGGTGTTCGGGGGTGTGTGGAATTGTGGAGGATCTTGTAAAGGAGGTGTTTATTTTTAACAAAGCTACATGTGAGGTTTGAAGTACAGTGTTTTACTCACATGAGGTACAGGATTCTCGTCATCGAGTTGGATTTCTACCGCGTCCCTTTCACATTTATGGATACTGTCCTAATCGCGTAACTGATCATCTAGTACACCCCGGGTGACCTGGCAGTCTAGGGGTAAGGTGTCAGACTTCTATGCTGGCGGCCGGGGTTCAATACTCGGTCCCAGCACGGATTTATCTGATTGACAAACCCTTCCTTCACCTCTGACAAGACATCTTATGAATGTGGGGAATGCCAGGCCTCCACCGTGGTTCGGATTCCACGTTAAACTGTAGGTCCTTCATTTCATCTCACAGTCACCCTACCATTGTACATTAGGTAAGTTCGTATTAACCGAATGGGTAGTAAGACGTGGTAATAATAATAGTAATATAATATAATAATAATAATAATAATAATAATAATAATAATAATAGTACACCCCCTCGACTGTGGTTAACACAAAGTCCATTTTGTACTTATATTAGGAAATACAAGACATAGATTAAGGATGAGAAAAGTATAGTTTAGAAAATATGGTCCCATATTTTCATGGTGTGAGAGTGGGAAAACATTTAGTAAAAAACATACCCTCAGTACACCTGGTGGGGATACGACGAACCATTACCTTTTCATGCCACCGGAAAATTAGATGAGACAAACGCCTTTGTCTGCGTGGCCCCCGACGCGGGTTCTATCAGTTTAATTTATATGTACTGCAACATTACCTAAAACAATGGTACTCAACCTTTTTGGTCCATGTAACCCCCCAGACCTAATTTATTTTCTTCTTTGTACCCTCAAAGTTGTTGGGGAATAATGCAAGATAAACTATTATTTAATCTATATCTAAAATAAATAAAATATATTACATACAAAATAATGTGTTAAATAATTAGTTTTAAATGATATATCTAAATGTATATATTTTTAAATTTTACATACC
Source organism: Timema cristinae (assembly GCA_039000515.1). Taxonomy (NCBI): domain Eukaryota; kingdom Metazoa; phylum Arthropoda; class Insecta; order Phasmatodea; family Timematidae; genus Timema; species Timema cristinae. The sequence continues at coordinate 15,317,404 of JBCFYV010000012.1, read as the reverse complement.
CCTAAAATGTATCGCTTACCCTCAGAGGTACGCGTACCCCAGGTTGAAAACCACTGAAAAAGGTAAGCTTAACCAGTCGGGAAATATTTTGCACCCTCGTTTCCTCCCCTCTTCATTTCCATGGTTGGAGTGAAAAGTGGAAATAAGGGGTATTTTCATGCTCCCCGCCAATCCTAGGGGATTATTCCCCTTGGTTTGTATACCCAAACACGTGTTGGCCCTGTGGCAGGTCAAATTTCCCGTAGGACCCTCCGCCATATATTATAAAGTGATGTAAGCCCGCCATTTCACCATGATATACACCTCTTTGAGACCTCTCGTTTTTTTTTAGAAATATATTATAAAGCCAGATATTAGCTTGCGGGCTTTGATTGTTAATATGTTGGGGGTGATGTAATTGACGAAGTATAGTGTGTTTTGCGAGGGTTATCTCATTTATCTACAAGGACTACACACAAAGTGTAGAAAATCCAGACAGATTGGATGAGCTATTCGATATATTATCATTGTCAGTTTCGTTGTCGAAATAAAACATTGAGTGAATAATTCATGGGATTTGAAAATATCTCTATCCCCCTCCATAGGGATTTGAAACCTGGGCCTTTGGTTTAGGTCCATCACTGCTCTAGTGATTGAGTTATAGTTGGTTCACAATAACTTTGACCTTATATGATTGTTGAAAAAGAAAGTTAGTAAAACCGCAGTTTAGACACATTCCACCTCACAGTTATGTGTTGTCAAGTTGGAATTTTATTAAAGGGGGGTTTACTACCCGTTTGGGGTATGAGAAAGGTAAAATGTACAATAGATATACCCGCATATGCTTGGAGGGCGAGTGTAAAACCATATAGTCATTCCATGTGAAATCTTATAATTTTTAAATAAATGGTTGCTTGATATTTTTAATTATTTCTTTTACCATAAGTATCCCTATCTGTTAGTAGCTCAAAACCACTTTTATTTTATTTTTAGCTACCACCATATTGGATCTAAGCTCCATTTTCTTCACAGCGGCAGGTAGAAACAGAGCCTTGCAGAGTTTTGAAAAAAAGGCCATTGTTCTTCCATAAAATATAAAATGTTCTAGTTTTCACTAACATAAAGAAGATATTAGATTTAAGAAAATGTGTAGACATTATAGAAAATATTTTATAAACCATGACTCAGGTGACCTTGAAATATTCAAAATTTGTGAGTATAGTCACCATTTTTGATGACCTTTTAAGGTGACTGGTACTGGAACCACAAGATTTTATAACTATAGCTTGTAGAGTTTCCAGCTATGGAGTATTAAAAGTCAGTGTTCCTGCCTTTTAAAATTTCCAAAAACTCCAATTTTTGCTGATTTCAAGGTCAAATTTCGTTACACCTGACTGAGATTTAAACCCTGATATCCCCGTCACCAATATTCTTGACCAGTGGCTCCCAACCTTTTCCAATATATGAGGTTAAATAAAAAACTTACGCACGCATTTATATTACTCCATGTAATCCATTTTAAAGTAATAAAAGAAATAACAATTTAATGTTGAACTATTAATGAAAATGGTTTCTTTTAGGGAGAGTGGAACTAACATAATTAAATATTCACCCAATGTGATGAATGGTGTTTTTTGGCTGTCGGCCTAATTATGTGCATTGACCTTTTGGAAACATCAGAGTAAACCCAAAAAAGAACCAAAAGTCTAACAACAGCATTGAAGGAATTAACATATTCACTTTTTATTCACAAAATAATTCAATAAATTGGTCTTCTTAAATACAGGTCTTGTGGGCCCCAACATGAATCTTCAAGGACACCAGGTTTGGATCCTCTATTTTAGTCATCGTGATAGCACTACCTTGAACAATTCTCTCATATGATGTGTATACTTTGATAAATGAAGTCCTTTTACACAACTTGTCAAATTGAAATATCATTTTTGATATTAGGAGGCATATAGAACTCACATTTAAAACATTAAATTTGTTAGAAAAGGTCCACATCCTCTCGAACGAATCGTCCTCATATCTTACTCACATCCAAGAGACACTTTTCACCACCTGGCCAATATATATTTATAATTTACACTAGTCGGTGAATGCATGGCAGCTATAGTAACATTGTTCCCGATGTCATTAAAGTAGTGGCTAAGATAAATACAAAAGTAATTTAGGTATTGAGCTGATTTGTACAAAACTCAGATGAACTTTACTACAAACCCTGTGATCTGAACCAGAAAAAATGTTAACGTAGGCCATTTTTTTTGTCCGGTTATTGCAACTAGTAAAGAGTTTGATTCACATTGCACTAGACTGCTGTTGAAAGGTAGCTCTAAATTTGAAACGTTGATTGGGTACGCTAAAATTGGTGTAATTCTACCATAATCTTTACACTCTAATTCGTGTGACTGATAATTAGGCCAGTTTCCTTGTCACCCGCATCAAGCATCAATTTCGTATGGTGTAGTCTTCCGGTGATGGAAATTTTGTAGTATGAAGCCCGGACGGCTGTACTGAAGGTGGTTTATCCTAAATTATTTTCAATGCACCCTCCACGCAAAATCAGGTAAATATTTTCTAAAACTAAATCTAACCATCCCATTGTTGTAAATATGCGAATATCCCGTAGGCCTATAGCTAGTGAAACATGATTCACATACAAAAAAAAAATCCTTAAATTACATCCTTAAGGTGGGATGGAAGGGTACGCGAAAAGAGTCCAGTGTGTCTGCAACAATTTTTATTCAAAAACATTTTTTTGGGCCAAAATAAATAAAATATTGCTTCAGTACAAACAGTGTGTTTAATTTTATTCACATGGTGATATCAACAGTTGTTGAATATCTGTAATGAGCATGGCGGAATTATCCAACAAACTTTTTAAATTAAGAGTAAAAGTTGTCATTAAATTCCAGGACACTATTGAAAGATATTTAAAAAATGTTGAGGTCACCATGTGAAGAAAATTAAACTCTATGTTTGTATTGAAGCAATATTTAATTTGTTTTGTACAAAAAATGTTTGCCATAGAAACTAAAAAACACTGGCTTTTTCTTGCGTCCCCTTACATTCCACCATAATTTTTTGATTAAATGGTTAAATATACAGTTAAAACTTTTAAAAATCCCTTGATTTCCCAATGACTATCTACAAAGTTTAGCCTAGACTGAAAGAACTAATATAGTGAAATTTTCAAGAGCTTTGATTAGAATAAAAATAAAAATATAAAGAACCTATAATTATCAAATAAAGATAAATAGTTGTCAAATAAATTATTGCGAATGATTCCTCTGAAAATATTGATGAAATGTCATTTGATTTGTTACTTAATTAAGACACAGGAATTAAACATTTCATTATTATGACATTAATTTATAGACATTTTAATACTATAATTAGAAAATAATTATATATACTATCGATAGCCATCGCAAATTTCACATTTGAACTGCAAATGTACTTTAGTTTATATTTTAATTTTGCATGTCCAATGGTTGTTGTTTTGTTGTTTTGCTAAGGCTGCGTGAAAAATTAAGAATTAAATAGCAATTGCATTTCTCAATTGATATATTTGTACAGATTTAACAACCTCGTTAAACATAACTATATCGGTTGTTGACGAATGGTTTTTGACAAATACAATTTTTAATCAACTTATGAACAAACAAAACACAAAACTGGATGTAAATAGGGGTGAAAAAATAATTACGAAATTAAATAAAAGCGCTCGCGCCAAACATTACGAATGGTTTATTTTTCTCAAAATCACGTTAGTAACCAATGCAATTATCTGTGTTGTGATGTGAATTGGCAATATTGATGCCATAAATGTATCCACTTTTATTAATTTTAACTTAAAATGTAGTGTAACTTGAAGTAGGCTGCTATGAAATAAAATGTACCCATGCAGAAAATTTAAAATAATGAGTTATTTCTGCTGCATAAAATCTATCTATATTAATAAAAGTCTAACGGTGTCTGTATATAATAATATGCTAATATATTTGTCCAGAAAACTTTCAGTAGGACTCTATTAAATATGAATCTGAAGTTTGGGGAAGTTGGAGAGGAACTATTCAAGAAGAAGTGCGCAAATTTTTCAAACTTGAACACAGATCAAAAATAAAAATTATAAATAATAAACGCTTGATTCATTTAATAATTTTAATTCGTCGACACATTATTTGCATTTCAAAAGCAAGAAGAAGCTAGAATATAAATTCCAATCTCAATTCCCAAGAGAAATTGCAGATTTTAGTAAAGTGACCTCTGTTTATGGTTTGATTGATTTGTATTCATATTAGTTAGCAAAAAGTGTTTCTTTGGTCAATTTAATTTTTATAAGTAAGGTTAAACATATTTATCTGATTTGAGCTTACATTTTACATAGCCTAGATATGTATTCATACAAAGAGTTTACTACTCTATTTAAAAGACGGCTAACAGTGCTGAGTAACAATTGACATAACCTTATAAATAAAACTAATGTTTGATTGTTGGTGTGTGAGTGTATAATTGTAAACAAGGCCTATGAAATGGGAGCTTGCTTAGCAGTGACACAATTTGACGCCAATCTTATCTACGCAACAATTTTAATGGGTTAGTCTCAAGGGAATGTTTGTTTCATACATAAATTTGATTTGGCCCCTGTGGACACTAAAATCTCTTTTATATCTAGACGGAGGCAGTTCCCGGTTAAGTTAGCGTTTTCAATGACCACTAAAAAGTAACGAGGTCAAACCTTGTATAGGCCAGTTTTCAACTATGGCCAATTGTACGCGGATTTTCCCAGGGTGCGAATCTCAACAAACGTAAGGGTTAAAGTCTTTGAAAGATCAAATCAGAGACAGAGGACACTAGTACCAAAAACCAATACAGTATTCACAAAAAACATAGTATATAAATAAAGTTTGTAAAGAATTTACTAGAAATAAAATTAGTATCTTGTTTCGCACTTTAGCCACTCTTACTTCAGTGATATAAATATAATTTTACAACAATCTAGCCAAACCTAACAAAACCTAACCTTTCATGCATTTACAAATTGAAGGTTTTGTTTTGTTAGTTTAAGTAGTATTGACGTCAGCTTGTCATAGAGGGGCTTAAAAACTAGCACTACTTATAACACAAAGTATCAGTTTGTTTGTATGTCTCTCTGTTGCCTAATAAATCTGGGTCCATTTATCTTATTGTGGTGCAGCTATTTTTTATTTTGTACGATATTTATCTGGACTGGTTTTAGTATTTTTATTTTATTCCATCACGCTAATATTTCATAGAGTTGAGTGGCTCTGAAGATTTAAAAGCAGGTGAATACTCTATCTATTTGTAGGTCACAAAGGAATATCATATGATAATAATAATTATAATGCAAGGAGAAAAATATATTTTAACTTGAAATCAAAATAGTGATTAATTCAAAGAGAAATACCAGGACTTTATAAACGACTATTCAAATTTGTCAAAAGCTCAATGTGGGTTTTCTTACTGAAGCCTGTTTGAGTGGCTGAATGGTCTAGGATTTCTCTCTCGTAATAGAGTAGGCTGGCGATGACAAGGAGATAGGGGTTCGAATCTCAGTCGGGAGTATTGACAGTGGTTTTTCCAAACTTTTTATCCACTCTACCTTCATGCAAACGTGGGTAGACCTTTTATTAATTCAATCTTAATCATCCCAAACTCAATAGAATAATTAATTGGCCTACATATGCGTATAACCTGAACAGGAATTAAACTGGGTGCTATCAACTATCAATCAGCGTTTAACCAACACGTAATAAATCGATTATTTCACTCATATAAGCATATATATATATATATATATATATATATATATATATATATATATATATATATAGCACGGTGTGCCACTAACCGTTTGGGATGTACACATATGTACTAATTACTCTGATTTGTTAGAGACAAGAAAGGTTGGTTTTAGAGAAAGTGCACTTACATTTGTGTGGAGGAACAGTGGAAAATTATTACTTTGGAGAAAACACTCTCAGTACACCCAACAGAAGTTAGAGACCCGATCTCCCCGTCATCGGCAGTCGAGCTTATTTTGAGTGTGACGCCTTAGACCATGCAGCCACCTAAGTGGATCTAGCAATTTAGATTCAGTAATAAGCTCGGAGACTCTGGATTCAAACAATTACTAACAACTGCAGGCAATTGTAATTAAACGTTTGAATTGTCTTCTTTTTAAAATTGACTCTAATGCGAGCAAGGCTGTGGGCAAAATCTAGTATTAAATAAACTATAATAAAAACCCTTTTGGGTGTTATATAATTTATAACTGTTCAGATAAAAATATATATTACATAGTAAGTAATTTATAAACAATTAAGTCCATTAGTATCCTTTTTTAGCCCCCTGTTATTCTAAATGTGTTTTACCCTCTATTCAGGAGAATGCTCGCGCATTTACTTTAAACTCTCTTGGATTAGTATAAGTTAAGAATCCAGAAAGGACAGTTAAACACATACAACTAAGAAATACATTAAAACACCCATCGGTATATGTGTTTATGTGTAACATTTTTGATTGGGATCTGTCGATTAGTTTAACACTAAGACAGAACTGGCAATTGCTTAAGGCGTTTAGAGGGGGTAGCGGGAGTGCACTAGATAGTAGAGGAAGCAAAGCTGAGAGGGTATGGACATGTAAGGAGGGCGGAAAAGGAAAGAATACCAACAAGAATTAAGGAAATGAAATACGCGGGAAAAATATCACAAGAGAGACCAAGAAATAGTTGGGAAGAGCGAATAGCAGAAAATTGTACGAGTGAGAGGAGAATAGTGGAATCGTTTCAAAGAGGAAGAACGGGGGAAGAAAAGGGGAGGATTGAGGGATTTTACTAAATGGATTTGGCCACAGGCTGGAAACAGTTAATGATTATTATTAACAACCGCTACGACTGGCATACCGAATATTAATACATTCACCAATTAAAGTAAACTGCTTTTTAATTTTAGCCAGCCCATAAAAAAGTATGTCTTGATTATGTATAAGATATGAAGTACAGTTTATTCACAGTAATTTGGCCTCTTTTAAAAAAAATCAATTTGGGTGAGCACTCAGACATCGGTGTCAGTCTCATCTTGTCTGACTCATTGAATGACAGACAGATCAGGGTTAAAATTCCAACAAGAATGCTTAGGTATTTTTTTATATAAATACATTTTAATAGGTCAAATTTTCAAAGGAAGAACCTTATCTTACAACTGGGAAGGCTACTAGATATTTTTTCACTCATTAATTCGTCAAGCCATGTTATCTGCTGCTTTCACTTTTGTGTACTGTACCTTTAAAATAACACTAATATTATAGTAAACTATGATAAAATTTGACTGCAAATAAATATGTTTGTAATTTCTAAAATGCCTTTGCTCTGAAAATTGGACTGTACTTCTACTATTGAATAAAAAAATTAGGTGAGATTTGCGAACCAGAAGAGAACCGGCCGCCCTTCACGGGTTGGGATCAACATTATTATTATTATTTAGCACCGCGTCTTACTACCCATTTGGGTTATACGCTTTAAGTACTAATTACGCTAATGTATTAGGAATTGGGAAGGTTGGATTAGAGGAAGTGAACCCGAATTTGTGTGGAGGGAGAGTGGAAAACAATTTAGTTCACCCGACCGAGATTCGAACATCGATCTCCCCGTCCTCAGTAGTCGAGCTCAACACGACTAGCGCGTTAGTCAACTACGCCACCGAGGCGGATTGGGATCAATAATTGTAAAGTATAGGCTAATGATAGCCAAGACGGGTATAATCCATTCAAAGGTAGTTTTGTTCTTTATTAATCCGACTTGTAGAAATATTTTCCCTTTTAATAGGTAATGCCAATTTACATTACAACTTAAAGTGCCTAGGCATTTTTGTAGGGTGGAATTTTTAAAAACTATTTCTATTAGTTTTTCCTTGAACAAATCATTCGACGTGTATCACGGAACAAACATCACAGCTGCAGAAATAGTTCTATTACAATAATATATATCAGAGGCGTACTCAGGAGAAGGAAACAGGGGTATATTTTCCCCCCGACCCATGAATGAAAATTATTATTTTAATAAGAGCTTAAAAAAGTGAAAAACAACTAAAGTATATATATCAAAGAAGATGTATCAAATGCATGGATGGATTTTAAGACCAGGCTAACGAATTAATGTTTAGAAGCTAGCTCAATAACTTTACCCACATAGCAAACTTTCCACACAAAATTATCGATGGAAAAAAGTACAGAAATAATTGCATAATTACATTCCTTGTTCCTCAGCATATATGTTTATACTCATGTTATATATATTATATATATATATATATATATATATATATACTACTCTTACAGGATAGGGTTGGAGAAGGCAGACATTTGAGGAAATGTATCTGCATTTTCATAGAGGGACAGTGGGAAATCGTTTAGCACGCTAAGTTCACTTGGCCGTAATTCAAGCCCCGACCTTCAGGTCATCAGAAAACAGGACTAAATGAGCCTGACATTTTGACCACGTGTCCACTGATGTGGGTGATTTACAATCTATTGTAGTTTTCTAGGCGCTGAAAATGTCGGAAATCTGTCAGCATGAACGCTTTGTTTCGGTTATTCATGACATAGTGAGAACAATGATGTCGTAGTGACGTAATTATTCACCATCACCCCAAGTGTTACGACGTGACACGAAACTTCCATAAAATCCGGACGTTAATTAGATACATAAACACTTACTTATTACGTGATGCTAAAAGTAATAATTATTAGCATACGCTGTAAATTCATTAAAAAGCGTTTTATAAAAAAATCTAATTTTATTTTTGTAAATTAAAATGGATAACACCATGAAGATTTTAGTTTAGTATTTATTTTTACGAGCAGTTAAAGTTAATTGCAGTTATTAAATTGTATTAAAAATAACATTGGCTACGTAATACATTAGTGGTTTTGTGTGGTGGCTGAACTGCGTTAGGGGAAATAACTTTTAAAATATAAAAAGTCATATAGTTTTATATGAAGAAATGGTAACACACTAAGGTTATTTATGAAAGTGCACTATTAAATTAGTGGCTTTAAATCTTATGTTGGACGTTATTTGGCAACTGTAAAATCAAGTAACACTCTTACCATTTTAATTTTTATGCAAACAAATAATTAAATTAGTTATCGTGGGCTTTATGAACCAAATAATTATATCAATATATGACTTACTTACTAACTGAACTATATAAGAATTCCAAAATCAATACTACTGCTCATTAGATTAATATTTTACGAATGAGCAAACTACACTTCAACAAATATAGATTTGGCGCCAGTGCCGGGAAATTAACCTATATCCAGTAGACATGCGAGTTACCGAATTAAATAAGGTATCGGAAAATGTCAAAAAAGTATCACCCGATTCTGTAGTCATATTGTCTAAGGAAACGGTCAGCAACCTACAGCTCGCGGACTGGTTCCGGGCCACTAAATGATTTTATTTGTTCAGTGAATATTTAGAAAACAAACAATTCTGTTGATAAATATTTACTAATAACTAATTATTATATGAGAAATATAAAGTTGAAATTTATTGCTCAATCTATTTTTCTTCAAACCAGCCAACCAATATTAAAACAATAAACCATACGGCCCACGATATATAAAAGGTTACCAACCCCCTGGCTAAGGCGTCACTCACAATTGACCGGGCTGCCAATGATGAGTGGATTGGGGTTTGAATCCTGGTCATATTACTGATGGTGGCTTTACTTAAATGGTTCCCCCTCACTCCATATAAATGTGGGTACACTTAATCTAAATTAAACCTTTCTTATCCCTAACACATTAGCGTGCTTAGTACAAATAGGCAGGTCTATAGCCCGAACGGGTAGTAAGAAGCAGTTTTCGAAATAAAGCTATCTAGAATTCTTTAAAATAGTGTTCGTTTTATCGAAAAAATATGTGTTTATTTTATTTTAAATTTTAAACTGTACGACGATCTTAATTTAAGGAACAACAACCATAGAAACAACAAACCTAGAAACCAAGGTGGTGGTCTAGAGGTCTAAGGCATTAAACTTGGATTACAGTAAATGTTCAACGTCAACCAGAAGGTATGAGTTCGTATCTCACCTATGTGCACTGGATGTGGTTTTCTACATACCATTTCCACAATGATTATCATATCGTCACACTAATTTGAGCTCTTTTCATCTAAGCTATCCAGATCATCCATAACCATAGAATTAAATCTTTAACAACCCTGGAAAACCCACACCAGTGGGTGTCTCGTCTCATTTACTGGTGACGGCGTACCTTACGTTACATCCATTATTGTTTGCAGACTGTGGCCTGGCTCAGTTTTTTACTCAAGCCATATATTTTCCACTACCGGCTTGCTGGGACTTTCGTAGCTTCATATGCCTTATAATCTAACTTAAAACTAGAACAAGCACAACATACAGTCCCCGACTGTTAATTCAGAATTGTGGAAGGGTACACCCACATTTCACCAATGATAAATTTTTCAGCCATGTTGGAAATAGAACCCGGGACACTCAGCTCAGTAGACATACATGCTACTGATGGTGTACGGAGATATGTTTTACGAAATTATTTCCTTCCATTATAATACATGCAATTACACTACATTTAAATGGTATCTCTTTAATTCTTACTTCATAAGGGTAAACGTGTGGACAGTCTAAGCAAGTAGTACGGTGTGAGACTTAACACAAATTAAAACATCTCTTGTAGTTGGACATGAAAATATATGTGTAGCGTTTAAGGCTTTTCTACAGAAATGAAAGTGCAATTTATATTCTGACATATTAGTTTTATATTGTTTTTCAAGACGTTACCATCAAACTTTTAATCATAAAATGAGAAGAGTAATTTAAAAATGCGACTGACTCAAAGAGTATTTTGTACTGTCGAGGGAGAGAACATTATATGTACTATAGTAAATTGACCCTCTAAAATCCTTCTCTCCCTTAGATCCCGCATCCCCCAACCCCAAACTTCATTGGGTGGAAATGTTTTTGTAAGCTCTGGCGGTGAGCGAGCCAGACTGTTGCACCGGCCTCGCCGCACCGCAGATCAATATAACAGGTAAAACAAAAATCAACAATACCTTGAAGCGTGGAATAGAGCACGTGTTGGAGGAACAGTGGCACAAGATACCATTTCTTCATGTTCAACCGATAAAAATGGAATCAATATTAAAATATAAAGTGTGGCCAAGACCATGAAGACAATGAAACCGTGATGGGAGTCTTGGGTTAGAGCTTCGGTGGGAGTCTAATATCGGGATCAAAATCAACTTATCGTTCACGTAACGTTCACTTAAGGTAAATAAACTTGCATGCGATCAAGAGTCACGTAACGTTATGTTACGTAACAACTAGAGGAAAACACAATCAATAAATTTGAACGGTTTGAAAAAAAAAAGAAGGAAAAGTTCACTAAAATAAAACCCAGGACTTTTAGGACTGATTAGACTACAATCACTTGTAATAGAAGTTAAATAGATGTACAAAATAAAGTGTAACAAGATACTACAATATTTTATTGTTATCAAGACATGGACAAACTACATCCTATGCATCGTCTGCATGTCATAACAAACAAATGAAATACTAAAAATATCCCTTCTGACTTTGCTTGTAGCATGATTGGCTAATTAGATCACGTGGTACCCTTAGCTTGGTGTTCACGTTACTTCAAAATTCTCCCCTGGACAACTATTAAGTGGACGTTAATTTAACTTCATCGTAATGGCTTCAAATAAAAAAAAAACACAAAGGGAAACTTTACATGACGTGACGTGAACGTAAAGTTGATCGTGATCGCAGGATAGAATTTTAACAATTCACATAATGCAAAATTAAATTCCAATTTTAATAGCAAAATTCTAATCTGACAGCTAGAAAAAGCTACTATATCTGCTCATACCTATTCATAAGTCAAGTCATGTGATATACACTTGTTACTTTTGATATAATTAATTATATTATCAATATCTATATAATTAAATTAATAATAATATAATGTTATCAATGTTGACCAGATTAAATATTTTCGTAATTCTGGAAGGCGCTCCAAATGTTTATTTATAAGAAATTCAAGGTTGGCCTAGGTGTTTGTAAAATATATTTTTCCCCATATCTCCTTCATACTAATTGGGGCTATATGGATATTAACTACACTTCTTGTGAGGTGGAAATGAATTAAATAAAGATAAGAAGAAATGTATCCTAATCTTCGTTGAGGTAGAGATGACAAATATAATAAGAAAAATCATCCTCGGTGTACACGGCTGAGATTATAACTACAAATCTACTCGTGAACGGTGAACCAGACAGGATGCACTTGACATATAGTCCTCGTGTTCACCAATGCGAGTAAACATTATTTATTCTGGTTTCAAAGCTTTGCCAATACAAATATTGACTGCCAAAATACTCTATTTATGCTTAAATTATTGCCATTCTAAGTTGTATTGTACATTACAAGTTAATATTCTTATGTAAAAGAAATCTTTCGTAAATGAATTGCATGTTGTGATAATAGCTTAATTTATCAGATTGAAACCAAATATTAGAAACAATTGTGCAATAAAATATTTTACAAGTAATTTTAGTGCATGAAGTAATTTAAATAACCACAATATAATATTTTTCAAGCGCAAAACAATAAACCATAAATATTCAAATTTCGATTCGACCTCAATAATATTTCATATATTCTATTCGAGTTCACTTCGAATTGAAAAAGTGGACTTCGCACACTCCTCTTACTTACATACTTATTTACTTACTCTATGGCACTAGGAACTCGAAACATTTTTGACATACTTATACGAGTACGCCACCTATCTTTATCTTGAGCTAATTCTATACAGTCAACCTCCTTACACACTATCCCTATCTTGAGCTAGCTCTATCCAGTCCACCTCATTACATCCTATCTTTTTCAGGTATATTATAATGCTATATATTGTAGGTGACCTGGTGGTCTAGGGGTAAGGTGTCGGATTTCTGTACTGGGGTCCGGAGTTTAAACCTCGGTCCCAGCGCAGATCTATCTGATTACCAAACCCTTCCTTCACCTTTGATAAGACGTATATTAATCACAACTTGTGAATGTGTGGAATGCCAGGCCTCCACCGTGGTTCTAATTCCACGTTAAACTGTAGGTCCTTCATTTCATCTCACAATCACCCTACCATTACACATTAGCGTAAGTGCGTATAACCCCAAAGGGTAGTAAGTGCTAATAATAATATAATGCTATCCTCCCATATACGTCTAGGGCTTCCCTATGGTTTCTTCCCATTGGGTTTGCCAGTCAGTACCCTGAACAAAAGGTTCTAGAACACCCCATTAACGCTGCATGTCCTGCTAACCCTAATATGCGAGACTTGACTATCCTAACAATGTATTGTGATGAGTACAGGGTATGTAGCTCACCATTATGTAACCTCCTCCACTCCACTCCCCATCCTAAATTCGTTTTAGTTGTAAGTTGAGATTACATTTCACACCCATAGAGAACGACAACCAGTAAAATTATTGTTTGTTTATTACGGTGTTACATTCCTTGACAGCAGGCGAGATGTCAACAACTTACTGACCCAGCAATTTACGACTGTATTCTTTTTCTAATTTATAATTTTACTACCGTTATTGCTAGATAAAATTGTTCCTAGATATTTTAGTAATACTGAATCGTACTAACCAAGGTTTGATACCCATATGGATGTACAGAGATTTATTTGGGCACAATTGGTTTACGTTTTTGAAACTCTATCTAACCTGCAGTCTGATAGAAATAATAGGGGTTATTTAAATATGTATTCTGCTTTACCATATATAATATAGATAAATTATTGTGAATATTTATGACCTATTAATTAGGATATATCTTATTATTAATATTATTTGTTAAAAACAATCGTGTGAATAAAGTTTCGCCGTCTAACCTAGAAATGAATGGAAAGATTATAGCGGATCCTGTATTAATTGCTAATGAGTTTGGGAGCTACTTTCATTCCGTTTATAATTCAGCCCTTCCTATTTTACCCTGCCCCGTTTTTGAAACGAGCGCGCCCCTGTATACTTGCCACATTACACCCTTGGACGTTGCTAGTGCTATAAAAAATTGAGTTCTTCTAGATGTGCCGGGACATATGGAATTCCAAGTTTTATTGTTAAAGGCTGTGCCAGCAATTTTAGCCCTTTGTTAACCTATATCTTTAATCTTAGCCTGTCAAAAGAAACTTTTCCTCTTAGATGGACACAATCTGTTGTCATACTTATTTATATAAAAGGGGAAAAAACAAATACTTGTAATCATAGACCAAATTCCCTCTTAAACACTTTCTCCAAAGTATTTGAGAAAATCATACATGAGCATACCACAGGGTTCTAATCTAGGTCCTCTGCTATTTAATGTATTTATTGATAACATTGGTAAATATTTGCACTCATCTAGCTATTTAATCTTGGCTGATGATGTACAATTATTTAAAATTATCAAATCTATTGCAGATTGTATAAAATTACAAAATTATGTAATTGGTATTATACAATGGTATTTTGAAAATGGAATCTATTAATAAATCTAAGACCAAATCTATATCTTTTACTAGGAAAACTAATCCTTTCTTATTTACTTATAAATTGGGCAATGAAAACATAGTTCGCACCCTTTGTATTAATGATCTTGGTATTCTCTTAGATAATCAACTTTCTTCCACTATGATGTTGATTATGTAATTTCCCAGTATTGAAATTACTTGGACTTATTAAATTTATTACGTCATCATTTAAGAAAGTCGACTGTTTTTTATGTCTGTACTACGCCCTGGTTAGATCTAAGTTAGAATATGCTACTGTTGCTCGGAATTCCATTACCTTAACTAACTCTCTTAGGTTGGAAAACGTTCAAAGAAAATTTGTCGCTGCGTGCTATGATAAATTGTTTATTAACCGGATTTATTATGATTATGACAGAATTCGAAACCTCTTAGGGCTTCAAACTCTTTTCTCGCGTAGACTTTATTGTGATGCGTGATGCTCTTTTTGTTTTTAATATATTCAAAAGCAAAATTTATTGCAAATTTTCCCTTGATCATGTAGGCATTCATATCCCTTTTCGGGCTTCTCATAATCCAAAATTATTTTTTCTCAATAGCTCTTGTACGGTGAGTCAAGGTCATTGTATCCATAGCACCAATTCTATATTTGTCGAATTCAACTTCTATCATAAAGAAAAGCTAAACTCAGAGAGTTATTTAAGGAAATCCCTTATCAATAATTTACCATGTGGAGGTTCTGCCTATAATATTTAAATTTACAATAATCTGATTTATTTTTTACATATTGTTACTGCTTTCAACCACTCTTTAGTTATTTGTTATTATTGCTATATTTATTCTTCTTATTTATTATTTACTATTATTCCATAACATTCATCAGTATATATAATTATTTAGCTATTATTGTTCATATTATTTTCTCGTGTAAATATATGTATTTGTAAGGTACTTGTGTACTTTTCAGTGCTGGCCTGTTATAGGTCTAACAACTGCTGGCCAGTGCTATAATAAAGGAAATTGGAAATTGAAATTATTATTACTATTAGCACTGCGTCTTACTACCCCTTTGGGTTGTACTCACTTACTCTAATGTACTGACTGGTAGGGTGATTGTGAGATGAACTGGAGGACCTACAGTTTAATTTGGGATGCGAACCACGGTGGAGGCCTGGAACTACACACATTCACAAGATGTGATTAATATACGTCTTGTCAGAGGTGAAGGAACGGTTGGGCAATCAGACAAATCTGTGCCGGGACCGAGGATTGAACCCCGGACCCTCAGCACAGAGGTCTGACACCTTATCCCTAGATCTCTAGGTCACCCCGGATAAAAAATAATATGAGGGGTTTTCTCTTAGCTGATTTTTGAAAATTTTGTTCTAAACTGTAATATATGAGAAAAAATGTAACAATTGTGTCTTAACAATTATTTTTTATTGCTTTGATAAATGAAGAAATGGTTGCCATTTATGGATGTGTTATTGTTACATGTTTTTCTGGGAAGCCTGCTTTTAACTTCCAGATATTATGCTAATCACCCCACCCCTTAAAATTTCCATTCCACCCGCATTCGAGGACTAAACGTCAAGCTCATATAGTCTGGTTTCCCGCTTTCCCACCATGCAAATGCGGATGCATTCAACCCAACATCAAACTATTCTCATTCTTATCTTATTAGTACAAATACGTGTGTGGGTAGGATGGGTAATAAGATGAGTAGTGCCCTTAAAATGGGTTTGTACTGACATATGTGTCACATACACTTGAAATCGTAAATAACTGTAGGATAGCGTCTTCTCTATTCGCTTCATCAAGAAAATCATGCATTTTCCTCGCTTATACTTTACAAACTTCCATAAGTGTACCAATGAAGGCTAGATTTTGTTAGGTTGGATCATATTGCTATAGTAAGCCTATTACAAGACAGGCTTAAAAACTAGCTATCATGATAATTTTCTAGATAAAAATAAAATAATACAAATATATTATCTCACATATATCTTTTATTTATGGTACTCAAATTTATTTTACATTAAGTTTTAAGATGTCAACACACTTTCAGCAGGGTGTCATATTTAGTTAATGTCTTGTATTGTTTTATAAACATCAAATATACTCAAGTTAGAACAATAACTATAGGTAGGGACAATAAGGAATTGATGAGCGGATTGATAATCTTGTACATTTGAAAAATACATAAAATGCTAAAATTGCACAATTTCCGTAATAAAACGAAAAATACATGATTATTTTTAGCCATTGCTCCATATTAGCTATAAAGTTAAATTTCACTTAATTTTATTAAGTTGTTTACCTGTTTCAAAATAGTCCTATTTGTAAACTCACCCATCTAATGTGTCTACAATCGGTTTTCCTGTGAAACGCTCTCATTTCTTTACGAAAACCTGAGGGCATCCTCTGGAAATTAACCCGTTCCCCTTCCTCTTGCCCCCTTCTGATCCCAACACCCTACTCCCCCCTTTTCCCTTCCCATTTACGTATGTAAACAAGTGTGTGCTGTTTATTTAACTTCGTTAGGGTATAATAACTATTTGTAGGTAGACTAGCCTTGGGCGGGCGGTAAAATGTACAACAAGTGTTTGGTTTGGTTGGTGTTTGTTTCATTGGGGTAACAATACTGTTGTTACACTGGTACCTTGGCCGAAGTAATTGTAATCATAATGAGGTATCCCCCCCCCCACTCCTCTCTCTCACTATCCCATCCTCTTCACTCATTCGCTCACTAAAAAACACTTTGGTCATGGGTCGGAATTGCACCAAGTCCCGTGAGGGGGTCTGTAGAAAATAGAGGGGAAAGGGGTTGACGTGATAATTGAAGGGGGCCCAACAATAACAAACAAAATAATAACAATGGTGATGGAAATGACGTTAATGGATACTTTTCAAAATATTAATTAGTTGAACACATGATTGTAGGGAAGGAGTGGGAAATGGAGGGTGGAGGAGGGGCAGCTGTTTTTTTTACTTATTTTTCTATGGTGTAGTATTTTTTTCTTTCAAACATTTGTTTCGTCAGCTTCGGTGAAAAACACATTATTGTGGATTGTCATGTAATATTATAGCAATCCACTTAATAGCTAACTTTTTTTCTCTTTGCTTCTTACTATTTGTTTAGGTTATATTAACTTTTAATTATATAAATTGGGTAGGCACAAGGAAGATATTATTCATAGGAAATGATCCCGCAATTAATTAGAGGGAAAGTGGGAAACCATTGAGGAAAAATCACCTTCAGTACAATCTGGACTTCCCATCTCCTGAAAACTAAACAGGATGAACCTCACATTTTGTCAAAGTGTGAATGGTACGGGGTTCGAGATTTATTAAAACTGAACTAAGGAGTAAGGATGAAAAATGTAACTTATAGGAGATGCACCAGCATCAGCGTGGAACATGCAGTGTTAAGTGACACGTGAAAGACCATTCCCAGTGTAACCGGATGTAGCTGAGCTTTCCCGTATAAACGCAATTCAAGACTGATGCCTGCTAAGGGCTAGGATATAGTTTAGGTTGTGAAATTACTGCACTATTCTTCTCAGCAAATGCAATTTACATATCTAATACGTGTATAGCGATTGACTTTATACGTATTTTA
Organism: Timema cristinae; assembly: GCA_039000515.1. Taxonomy (NCBI): domain Eukaryota; kingdom Metazoa; phylum Arthropoda; class Insecta; order Phasmatodea; family Timematidae; genus Timema; species Timema cristinae. Next base: position 15,299,213 of record JBCFYV010000012.1, on the reverse strand, counting down.
AATTATGGATTTTATAGCAAAATAATCTATACCAGTGGGCATGAGAACAAAGGCGTAAATCTCATCTTGTCTTGCTTGGTGATGACGCGGAGTTTGGGTTTAGAATCCTTGATGGATATACAGATTTCTTCTCCTAAATATTTCTTACAATTCTTTCACGCAAATTCAAATATATTTCTAATACATTCTAAGCTTCATCTCAACAACCAATTAAGCTAGGTCTAATTCATGGATAGCTTTTAGAAAATAGTGCACAATTCATAAATATGATTTAACCTTATTATTTAATTCACTATGCGCAACTCATAAAGTTGATTTAACTTTATTATTTTCTTATGCATGGACTTGAGCATAGATAACCCTTGAACTAGCGCATAGTCAACCCTTGGACTTGAGCATAAACAATCCTTGATCTTGATTGTAAGCAATCTTTAGACTTAGGCATAGTCAACACTTGGTTTTGTGCATTTACAATCCTTGGAATTGATTATAGACAGAGCCCTGCGTTTGTGGAGATCGCGATAGTTCGCGAATGTTAGATATGGCATTTTTTATTTCAGATGTTCACATTTAAGGTTACCCTGACTGCAAATATATGCTCAGAATTGTCGCGATAATTCGCGAAATCGGCGTTTTAGCGCGATATTCGCGATTTTCAGCATTCGCGCTAATATTTTGGGATATTGAAAAATAAATTTTTGTGTAATATTTTGTCTTTGTGACTTGTACATACTTCTCCCGGACCAGCTGCCGCTAAATCTTACTTTTTTAATAAGTTGACACCACATTTTTTTGCGCACTAGTGTTTTTTACCGTTTTGTCCAAACAAAATGTAATTTTTGGTTTTCACTTCAATATGTTTAGTTTACCTGTTTCAAACATTGTCCTGGAAGTCTAGTTTTAACCCAACAAAGTCACCTTAATTACGAAAGTTTGGTATAAACCACTTTTTTAACGCTTTTATCTTAATTCGATAATTTCGTCGCAAAAATAGGATTTTTGTAATTCACCGCTTATTCACCACTTTTGGGAAACTTAAAAACGAAATTGGGCTTTTTTATTCACCATAAAAGCAGGGCTCTGATTATAGACAACCCTTGGACTTAGGCATAGCCAGCATTTGGTCTTGAGAGACGTGTCAGCCAATCAAAATGCAAGGAGAAGCTCTAGTCAAATAGTGTAAATTTACGCGGCTGAAGGAAATTATCTTCTGTTCTTGTTTGAAGGGCCTTGTGGTAGCCATACTTGTTTGTTATTAATGAATTTTCCCTATTTTAGCGTCTAAGACTATAATAATGTAAATATTGTAGCGTGTCAATCAAATGGATTGAACAGCTACAAGAGAAAAAATATTATTTCGACGATTTTGTGCAAGATAGAAAATTATATCAACATATTTAATATAAACTGCCTCTAAGGTTATATCTTCTGATCTGAAAAGTTATGTTTCGTCCTACATTCAAACACGTGGTTGGTCAAACAAATATTGTTTTTGGACTATTGTTGTACTAAATATATAAGAAGAGGATTTAAATTAGTGTATTTATGAATAATATACTCAAAACGCTTCGCTTTTCCCGTTGGATGATGCCTGATAGACTTGTGTACGCCTGCCATGTGGTCTACTCAAATAATAATAAAATATACATTTATATTACTACTTCTCATAAATAATAGTGGATATTAAATAACTAAATTAATACAGATACATTTTGATATAAGATATTTGTGTACTAACTCACCCCGGCAAGATGTCTGCAGATATCAATTTCACTTTTGAAAACTACAAGATTGTCAATCATGGCCGACCCACGTGTGCCACGGCTGGTTCAACTGGAGAGAAGAACTGAAGTCGGGGATCGACTCAGAGGCCGGCTGCGCACATAGCGACGCTGGTGGTAATTCGAAGAACTCGTGACTTGCTTCAATTGTTTTCTTTTCTGCACACTTTTAACCTTCTTTGCTTTTGCCTGTTTTTCGTAATTTATCCCCCCTTCCTTCTTTGTCATGTCCGACCTGCTTTCACAGTATATATGGGTCCGCCAGCGGTATCAAAAGCACAGAACGTACAGGAAACGTACAGAGCGGTTCAGAGCGGTTCAACTACGAAAAGAATCAACAAGGGAACTCCGCCCGTCAGCAACACGAAGGAACATGGAGTCCGTGACGTCGGATTCACCTCCTTAGCTGTGTCGATAGGATGATGGATCACCCGATCCAACTCGCCGGAAACATGGACGACGTTACTGTAGTATTAGTATCCAGCCGTCGTAACCAAGTCTGTAGGACTTGGGCTCTTGTATAGTTTAAGTGAAGTTCTAATTTTTATGTTTTAAAGGAAATTTATATTTGATTATTTGGCGAGAAGCCAAGGTTTAGGAAAATGTCAATTAGAATCTTTTGAGTTTAACTGTTACGTAATTAGCTTCAACTTGGAAGTTTTCTTCCTTGGTTTGTTTATGTGTCCTTTGACACTGTTCTAACGCTAAAGCCTCTGGCTTAGAAATTATGTTTTGGTTAGTTTAGTGATTTAGGCTAAGTCACAAGTCCATTACAACCTCTAAATTAATCATGACGTCCTAAACGTCATGAACATTAGTTTTGTTGATGATGGTTAGCACCAGGATGTCCTATTTTCTTTTGCCTTATGCAACTCAGTCATATGTAATAGAGTTTCGGTGTTGTAGTCACTCTTCTAGTAGAGTATTAGCGAGGGTGCTCAACCTGGGGAAATTACACTAGTGTCATAGTGGGGTCCACGCAAAATAAATTTATTTTATTTTTGCCCGTGACTAGGCCTCTAAGTTAGTATTGATCTGGATAAGTGCCGACGTACTATTGAATGCTCTGGCAGTACCGTATGGGAAAATGACCAGCTGTAGTACTTTAATGACGCCTGTTTCTTAGCCATCAACTAGCTGGATATATCAGCTGAGTATCCAACATGTTTTATGGATCTCTTTAAATACTTAACGCTACCAAGTGAGACTGTATAAATGATATCTTCTGAATTTACTCTTTGCTATTCTTTAAATAATTGTTCATTTACTCCTTGTTTAGAAAACTCTTGTCACTGTGGCAAGTTTGAGTTGATACTGCATGCTTCTACATGTGGCCTGACGACAGTACAAGTAATCTCTCAAGTCAATTTGTTTTGGAAGAATGTAATTCTCATCAATATTCCTATATTCATGTAAAACTTATATTTTTCTTAATTTGTTGTTTACTAAATAAATCTAAATTGTTAAAATGACTATATGTTCTTTATTAATATTACTGAATAGGTTCAATATGATTGGTTCTCTTATTGAAAAGTTGATTTACTTTAATATTTATTACAATAATAAAGTCAGAACCAAATAAAAATAAAAATTGATTTAATAGTACAAGCACATTTAAATAGCTTAATTTTATATTTTAAAATATAAAATTTAATGAAAGTAGTTTTCGAGTGACCTGTTGAAAGAATTAATTTTATTGACCTTACTAAGAAGAGGAAAGAGGTTATGCCAACATCAATGTATAAAAAAAGTTGAGTTTATCCAGAACTCAACCACTATGTTAAATGGTTATATTTTTTAATATATTGGTGCCAATGACCCGCATGTGTCGACACGCACCTAAATAATAATAAGGATAATAATAGTAATAATCTATTTTATATATAGGCCTATATAAACGAGTTGGTCTCTATATGTTCTTATTTAAAGTAAAAACCACTCTACCGATTGTTCTGAACTATCTCATGGACATAGCTTTGACGTACGGTTAACATAAAAGCTATATATTTTCACTTAAAATTCAATAAAATCATTGTTTTTCTAATATTTTTCCTTAAATAATCTAAACAATGTTATATTATATTGAATGTAGAGTTCATTTTTTTTGTCTTACCCAAATAATCTGCAATCCACAGGGTATTTACAGGATACATTTCAATCTTATATATATATAAAGATAAATCATAATTGTTGTTGCTTATTTTGTATTCATATTAGAAAGTCGTGTTTATTTAACATGATGAAACTTACACACAGGTAACGTTAAAAAGCTTTTTATCATTTGATCTTACATTTGAATACTAAATAATTAGACAAATAGTTGAATCCTCCTATTAAAAGGCAACTTAAATTCCGGGGAAGACAAGGTAATAATAAAATATAATCTTATGTAGTTTACATTTGTGTGATAACAATGCCACTTTAAGACCAATAAACTTTGCAAATGAACCTGAGAACGCCTGAAGATGTGCATCTCAGGCATATCATTTTATATATCTCCATTACTGTTACCAGCCCATGTTCTGGGTAAGTTATTTTTATTTCGAGTCATATATTTTCTCTCCACTGTTGGCTTGCTAGGTCTGCCGTAGCTTCGTATACCTTATTCTCTAACTTAAGACCAGGACAGGCACAACATCCAGTCTCCGGTCGTCAATTTATCAATGTGAAAGGGTAAACCCATAATTTCATCAATGATAAATTTTTGGCAATGCTGGGAATCAAACCCGGGACTACATTCACGAATATCTCCTAAATCAAGAAAATTAGCAAGCGGAAGCTTTTAATAAACTTACGTACTCAATGAAACCTAAAGATGCGCTTCCCTTATTTGTTATTTTCTTTTACTATTATATACATTACTCAACTCTGGATTTAGTGAACTCAGTTATCTTATACACATAGTGAGCTTAAATATTTTGTTCTAGTTCACATGCATTTCATTAGGCTCTATATGTTAAAAACTTATTTTATTTTGAACCATCAACTTCGGTTTTATTTGACCTGGTGGTCTAGGAGTAGGGTGTCGGACTTCTGTGCTGGGGGTACGGGGTTCAATCCTCGGTCCCGGCACCGATTTATCTGATTGCCAAACCCTTCCTTCACCTTTGAAAAGACGTGTAATAATCACATCTTGTGAATGTGGGGAATGCCAGGCCACCACCGTGGTTTGGATCCCACGTTAAACTGTAGGTCCTTCATTTCATCTCACAATCACCCTACCATTACATATTAGAGTAAGTGCGTACAAACCGGACGGGTAGTAAGACGCAGTGATAATAATAATAATAATAATAATAATAATAATAATAACAACAACAACAACAACAACAATAATAATAATAATAACAACAACAACAACAACAACAACAACAACAACAACAACAACAACAACAACAACAATAATAATAATAATAATAATAATAATAATAATAATAATAATAATAAACTTCAGTTTTTAGTGAACCTAAGAACTAAAATGTCAAAGAAAAAATGTTTTCTAACACTGTAACTCCTTGAAAACAAACCTAAATTGATGTTTGAACTAATATTTAAAACTGTTTCTCCACCCGACTTCTTATTTTGGTAGTACATAAAGCAAGTGAAATAATGGAATGGGACGTGGACGAAGCGCTGAGGGTAAACAAACAATTTACCCCAACTTAAGGGCTTAAGATTCATACTGTGGTTGCAGCAGACAAAGACAGACCGGTTACGTTGCTGACAACACATGTAGGAATGTGACAATGAACACTATTCAGAACTGCTTCCTGCACACTAGCTTAGCTACTGGATATGTGAATTTTGGTGCTGAGGCTGAAATGTCACTGAAGGAACTGCTACAATTCATCAATGACCATTCTTTTGACATTAAAGAGCTTATTGATATGGGCTATGACATTTTGTGTTTGTTTTTAGTATCACGCTTTACTCCACGGCCGGACTATACATTTCATTACTAATCACACTAATGTGTTAGGGATGGGGAAGACTAGACTATTGAAAAAATTAATACTTATCTACCTGGAAGGAGAGGGGAGGATAAATAAGGAAAAAACACCCTAGGACAATCGACCAAGATTCAAACCCTTATCTCTCCTTCACCAGTAGTAGCAAAATCCTTAGCTAATAGAATAAAATCCTTCACGTATGGTTGAAAATTTGAATATTTACATACATGTATAGCGACAACCTTAAAATAACTAAAAGAGTCTGTAACCTACATGTATAATTTTAAAACAAGGGTTGGTGGTTCGTGGTTAGGGAGTGAGTGGGGAATGGAACTTTCAAAAACCCAAAATAACAGTTTTTGGTGTGAAAAAAAAATTGGAATTTGTCTGGAAGGTGGATGGGATATCCCAGGTAAATAGAAAAGTATGAAAGTTATTTTAGTTTCGTGAATTAAGATTTGGAAACTAGGATGGAAAGGTGGCTAAAATCTCAAAAACTAATACCAACAATAAACCTCTAAGTGCAGTAGAAGATTGGTTAGTAATTTTATGAAGGTAAAAAGAGCACCACAAACCATCATAAAATAATGGAAATTTGAAATTTGTATCCAAGAAATAGGAGGCTAAAAATTTCACAAACTATTATAAAAATAATTTTTATGTAATACACAATTTTTAAATTGTGCAGGTAACTGCAGGGACCAACTTCTCTTTTAAAACCTATTATTTCATTTATGCTCTTTGTTAAAATGTAATGATCTTTTATCCAATATGTTTTTGTAACAAAATAATACTCGTATATATAATTTATTTTATCATTATCTTATATTTCTCTAAGGCAAATATTACGTTTTATATGGATTGCGTTCGTTTGTGCACTCAGTTTAAGGATTGATTAATGTTTCGTTTCAAATATTGTTTTTAAAATTTATTGGTGGATATATTTAGTTTAGGATTGTCACGGTTATATTGATATTGTAAAATAATAAATTATGTCATGAGCGTAGCCAGGTGAAGAATGACCTAATTTGATATAGTTTTGACATATGTCAGTCTGCATGAGCTATTTGTACACTTCTAAACATTATAAAAAACTAAAACTAGGAATTTCAATGGGTAGGTCTTAAGATAATGTTCACTAGAAAAGTCCAAAAAACGAGGGTTTAATATGGTGAATTTAAAAATAGTGGATTTGACTAGGCTTGAAACGTTAACAATGATTAAATCCTTAAATAAATTGTAAATTTTATCATGTAACTTTAATTTTCTTTTAACTCTTTAGCAACCATACAATATGCTGTTACATTTTTCTTTTTCTTACTATCACCAACATACAAGAGTTCAAAATATTGTGTGTAAGGACATTATTACATTATCTTCAAAAGAAATGTCAGCTTTAAAAACCCGTTTAGATTATATCTCTATATCTCTATTTTTAATAGTCTCGCATTTCGTAGCTCAATTCAAATCAATAAAAGATCAATATCCAAACATAATTTAAGATTTGTTTACTTGCTATTTGTTTATATATTTCCATTGCGAAGAGCGGATACACAAGATAGTTATTAATAATTAGTGTGCATTTTACGCTATGCTTAGTATACTATTTATGTATTAAGCGTGAATATAATAACCACTTTAGTGTAAATATATTAAAAACTCGGACAGCTAGAAGCTTCGTAAGGGGAATAAAGGTTTTTAGTGTATATATGTTTTATACACGTGTATAACAGGCTATTCATATTTACATTTTTTCTCACCATTTCTTGCTACCCATTAGGGTCGCATTTAATCACACTAATGGGGTAGGAATGGTAAAGCTATAATTAAAAGGAAAGTACCCTCATCTGTGTGGAAGGCTAGTGGGAAACTATTTAAGGAAAAAAACATTCTAAGTACAACTGGATGATGATTTAACCCCAGCCTTGTCTTCACCGAACAACCAGCTTGACGTTAGTTCACGTGCCCACCAATTCAGGTTAAGACTAAATTATTCATTTGATATAAGGTGAAAAAATACAACCATGTTATCCAACGATCGCCTTTAAGGTTTGGAAGACAAACACATCCATCTTATTAACAGCATATTAAGTCTATTAATGAAAAGAAAATCAAATGACTTTTTAACATTATTAAAATCTATTTTCTTATTAAAAATTGAATAGGTAGCAGAAACTTATGAAATTAAATTATATTATTTCCCCCCCCACGCAAAATATATAAGATAAATGTATGGATTACATTAATTTTGTTTTAGACTTAATTTATAACATAAGTTTATTACTCATATACTTTTCAGCCAAAGAAAGATCAAAAACTTGTAGTGTAGCTATAAAAAGAAAGGGGATAGGGCATGAACACATAGGTAGTTTCGTGGCTAGCTTTTATAGGGTTCTGTGGGATAAGATAGTTTTATAACCACTGGTTTGATGTGTCACCTTCGAAATAAACTTGATTGCCGTTTGCCAGGAATTCGGGGTTAGTATCCTAGTCAGTTATACTGAAGGTAGTTTTACCTAAATGATTTTTCACTCTCCCTCACACAAATGTGAGAACACTTCCAATAAATTAAACCTTTCTCATCCCCAACGTACTAGCCTAATTAGTATAAATGCATATAACCTGAAAAGGTAACAAGACGTAGTTCTGAAAAAATTACACACCAAAACAACACACACACACCCCACACATATATATATATGTATATATATATATATATATGACTAAAGAGTGGTGACTGGGACAAAATATTGACCCAGAAACAAACTGCAACCATGTAAAAATCTCGGTCGGGCAAGACACTAAGTAATTGCTGGTGAAAATCACCGTCACTAATTTTAAATCAGAGTCAAGGTCATCACCGATGTCAGAAAATCGTGGTTTAGCACATCCTTGTTTGTTTTTTTAATCACCGCTTCTTACTACCTGGTCAGGTTGTACACATTAATCTATTGGGGTGGAAATGAGGGTGGTAGGAAGTATTTTAGAAGTAGTCTACTCACATTTGCTTGGAAAGAGAGTGGGAAACCATACTGGAAAAATCAACCTCAGTAGACCCTACCGGTATAGGAGCTCCGATCTCGTGGTCTTCAGTAGGCCAGACTAGCTCGAGAATGATGCCTTTGACTAATCGGCCATTGAAATAGGTCGTTCCTATAAAAAACCCAAATAAATATTAATTTTTAATAAACACTACAACAGGCTTATAAGTGGCAGTGGGAAATATATGTCTTAAATAAAAAACTGGCCCAGGCCAAAGGCTGTAAAAAGTAATAGATGTAAATTAATTAATAAACTAAGGAGACTAGCTCTGTTAGAGGCTAACTCAATCAACAGATAGAATGGGACTTATTTCAGCCTCGAAGGGTTCTGGAAGGGGGCGGTGGTGGCCCGCGGGAACAGAACTTCAATAATACAGAGATTGACACGTTTTCCTTACTATCCCACCTTAAGTTTACGAATCTCTATGAGAGAAGAAACAACATCCCTTATCTTCAAGTTGAAATGGTTACGGGGAAAGCCATAAAATGGTTTATTATTGACACCTATACTCGCCGTCAGTTAAAACGAGGCTATTACAAGAATATTAATTCACTTTACTACTTCATACATTCTATGCGGTGTGAACTCCTAGTCTACTGTGTAAAGAAGCCAGAGAAGGCTATGGAAAAAACAAAACGGAATAAAAAAAAACAGCAATGCCATCTAGCGCCTGGAAATGTAAGTAAGTTTGTGGTGCTTCAGGTCATCCCGTCGGTCATTAATTTTCATAAGAACTTGAGGAAAGGCTAAGAATTCAAATACAAGGATAAAGAAATTCAAAATAACTAAAGAAAGGAAGGAAAGAAAAAAAAATAGACTAAGATAAAAAACACGCGAACAAAGTAAGAAATTATATATATATATCCTCTAAGATGGTGGCCACCACCCCATCCTGAATACATGCATAATAAATATAATACATAGGAGAGCTACTCATGCGCATGAAGGAACTAGCATTTGTTGTGTACATCACGAAATGGCGCTGGGATTTTGCCAGCATTTTCTCTCTTCTTTTATTTTCCACCACTCTCAACCCCTTCAGCCCCTTTTCTTTTGCTACCATCTAGCAAATTATAGCCATACCAATGGCTTCTTTCCTTTGCTTACTATAATAAAGAACCTAAAAAATAAATAAATAATAATAAAAAAGAAGGAAGGACTGGACTAGGGCACTCTGTAACTCTATCCTAGCCCCCCCTCCCCCACACCAATCCCCACACCCCCACCTTACCTCAGAAACAATTCTAGAAAATGGACTAATAAATATATATGTTTGGGAAGGACTTTATTTTAGTCTTTTGTGATATTTTTATTTATTAAGATGCGGCGCCCTCTATTTTGTAATTCGTCTGCTGTGTGTAGACAAAGCCGTAGGCTATTTGTTTTATTTTTCTTCATTTTTCTCTCTAACTCCATGCATCATATTTGCCCACTCCCATCCCCCTTTATTTTTAGGAGTCACATTTCTCAAGATTATCCAGGGGGTATTGTTTAGAAGACACTCACTTGGGGGTGGAACAACGTTGTTCATGTTACAAAGACATTCGAATTTCACACAATTTCGTATTGTTTGGTATTTATTAGATTTTCAGGTTGTCCCCTTCCAGATATCAGAGTTATAAACGGCTGACACATACAGACGCACTGTAGAGTCGTACAGTACCACACACAATCCTAGGTCGGGATTGGGACATATTACTGGGTGCATGCGAGTAAACATTATTTTGTCCATGAGGAGGTCTTATAGCAGTGTATTGTCGTATAGAGTTGCCAGGGTAATCAGAGTTATTTTAAACTGTACGTGTGATGTGTTATATTTCCTCAGTAATACCCTAGTTATTCTGTAAGATATCGAAAGAGAAACATTCCTCATGTCAGGTGTGTAAAGTCTATTGATCAAATGTGCGAGAAATTATCACGGGTAAAGTTGTGACAAGCTTTTCTTACTCTGGCAATATTACACGCTAAGCCACTGGTTGGAACAGTCCTTATCTCACAGATATTAAAGTTACTATATCTTCTTTCATGATTTCATTCACATGTCACTCATATTATATGCAGACGTCACGTTTGACCAATAGTATAGATACCTATAAAATAACCCTTAAGTTATAATATTATAAAATATTATTAAAATTTGACTACAAAGAAATTACTTATTTTAAGTCTCTATTTATTGAAAGTGACTTCCCGTCAAAATCTTACTATACTCTTGAACTTGGGTTTCTGCCCCAACCTGTTTCAATGAATTGTGTTTTTATATCCTCTATCCAGGTGAATACGGATACTCTCAATTAAAGTTTACCCTACTCACTCTATTCTTTCAGATAATACAGATAAGTAACACTTTATTCCAGGTTTTAAAAGGAGAAAAAAACATTACTTTAGTTATTTTAGTTTATTTCGAGTGATATCCCCAATAAAGATGTTTTGCACTACTTCCTATTAACCGTCAGGACTATACTTATTTAAAATACGCTCATAGCCACTTCGGCAGCCACATGGTGCAAGACGTCTTTCTCACAATAGACTAGGCCGAGGACAGAGAGATTAGGGTTCGAATCCTGGTCGGATATATTGAGGGTTGTTTGTGATGCCTTAATAGTTTTCCACTTTCTCCCTCCAGGTAAATGTGGGTACACTTAATTTAAATTCACCATTCCTCATCCCTAACACATTAGCGTAATTAGTACATAAGTGTACAATCCGAACGGGTATTAAAACGCGATGCTAAAAAAAAATATATTCTCATGAGTTAGACCATAATTTCCGCTGAGGAAACGTGATAAATCACTAAGAAAAAAAAAATCCACCCTCAATACATCCGCTCGTGATTAAAACTCCTATCTTCATATCACCAATAGAAAGACGAGACTAGACTGATGCCTAAGTCTGTTCATCCACCAGTACAGGCCAAGAATGGTTTTTGAGCCGAAAAGCCAGAGTTTTATAAACAAAAGATTTCACTGGAAATGGTGTTACTTCAATTTGGCTTTCTATAGCAATTAAATAACTTTTCTCATCCTGTACGCTTAAATTATTTAGGTTACTATAAGTCGTTCCTTTTAAATAAATAAATGATGCTAAGGCTTACCAATTAACTTATCAAATAGTCTGAATTTAAAATAGATTGAATTATGACCATACAAACTTTGGTAGCTCAAAGTTAGAACATTGGTATAGTAAGCCAAAAGTCACGGGTTTAATTCGGTATTAATTTTCAACATTTTCTTATATTAATATTGAAGAACTGCACCAAATTTTTATTTCTTTGTGTTAAATATAAAATTTAAAGGTACTACAGCTATTTATCCACGCTTTCTCAAATTATTTTTGATTTTTGAACAAAATGTTCAATATAGTATTTTAAAATAAAATGTTTTCTTAAAAACACGTATATATCGTTACATAGCACGAAAAAAATCCCCAGATACCCATTTTAGACAAAATAGTTAGAATAATTCCAAATTTTCAAAAATCAGTTACCAGTAAAATAACCGCAAATAAGTTTTTCTCATAAAAAAAAGCTATTTATAATGTAAAACCCTCCCAATATTTTCGATTTGAAAAAAAATCTTAATAGAAATATTCTAAAAAATTGAGCTTTAAATAATTAATAATTACCTAGTAAACTTTATTTAAATTTAAGGCTAATATTTAAATCATGATTTTGCCTTTAGGTGTCACAATATAACATCTAAGTATCAGACAGAAATGTAAAACTCCCAATTTTAGTTAGGATACACATACAACTTTAATTTCTACAAAATGTTTACAATTGTAATTTTTTTAACAAAGTAAAATGAAATTAGCTGTCATCGGTTTGATTAAATATTTATATTTCAAGCGACATCCAAACAATTTACACTGTTCCAATATTATGTTTAGGACAGGAAATAGAAGAACGTGTTACTTTTCGGCGTCCAGTAGCTTTGTAAAGGACACTTGAAGTTTTGGCATGGAGAGTAAATTGGCATAGTTTCAAGACGACATTGGACGTACCCCTCCACCCTCCACAGGGTTTACACTGGTAGATACAAGAAATAGGACCTATAGACCTTCTTATATCAATATCTGAGCAACAAAATGCACCAAGATGGACTTTTATGGGTAATAAACAATTTAAATATACTCTATTTATATTCTATTAAAAAAACACGTAATTATATACTATTTGCGTCAAAGTAAAACTAAAACTGAAATTAAAGGTTTATTAAGTATGTTTTAATAAAAATTAATGCCTCTATACGTATCAACGAAAATGTATTTAAAGTTTAAACATTTTAAATGGAGTTTAGTCGACCTTTTTATTCTTTGGGTAAAGTTCTCCCCTCAGGATCCAATGTTCGTGGGTTCAAACCCAGAGGACAACGGATTTTTCTTGAGTGATAAAGCACAACTTTTTTTTCAGAGGAAAGTAAAAGCCATCGGTCCCATATACTCGTATATTGAGGCATGTAAAATAACCCTGAAACGTACTAGAAAATACCTTTTCGGGCAAAATTAAGAGGTTCTTTTACCCTCGTTCATAAGAGTTTTCGTGTGCTGATATAATAGATAGGTTCAGAAAGTACACTTTAAATACCTCAAATAGATAGAGAGTAAATCAGCCTGGGGTTTAGTGGTCAAAGCTCCTGGCTGATGATCTTGAGGTCCCGGGTTCGATTCTCAGCAATTTACAGGGAATTCTCTCAAATGGGAAATAATTATCATGCTCAACAGGGATTGGCTAATTAAATTTAAGTTAGGTTAAAATCTTCATTGGCTTTACCCTGTCATATTCACTATCATCTTATATCACCAAGATATGGGAAAAGCCTTCATGCAAGTATGTTTGATTAGTACATTTGGGAATCCACTGGATAGCGCTACATTAGTACTGGCTAATCTTTCTGTAAACTAAGCTACAGATTGATGAAGCCAAGACATGACAGTATTGTTTCTACTACTAGAGAATAATAATGGTAAAGAAAAAGCATGCATGCTTTATAATTAGTAACAAATATTTAAAAACAATCTGTTATCAGTAACAATTCGTAACCCGGGATATTTTGAGTAGCTCGCCAAGCTCTACTACTGAGCTATCCAGGAGTCGTCCCGTGTTTGGGGTCATCAGTCCCTTATAGTTTAAGGCACAAGGACAAGAACCTACCAACTAAGGTTTCTACCTTGAATGTACACATGGATTAATATAATATAGTTCGCGTGATGGATTTAAGCAATTAATGGTGGCCACGTGATCTAACTCGCTACTCTTGAATTAGTCTAGACTGTCAAAGACGGGGAGATTGGGGTTCAAGCCCAGTTGGGTGCACTGAATTTTTTCATAAATAGTTTTCCACTCTCCCTCCACTCAAATGAGGGTGCACTCTCTCTAAATTAAACCTTCCTAATCCCTAACACATTGGTGTTAGTACATTTGCGTATAACCCGAACGGGTAGTAAAACGCGGTGTTAAAATAAATTAAGGAAACATTATTAGTTACCGTTACCTACTGTCACACGGAGTTAGCTGAGTGGTCGTCTGAAAGCTTGGTTATGACGTCATGAGCAGTAGCTGTCTGAATTAGTCGCTCTCTTACAACTAACTTTTATGTAATATTCCTAGTACTATGCCTATAAAAATGATAAATTGACAATCAGAGGATTGGGTGCAGTGTCTATTCCAGAGCTAACCTATTTTTATACGGTGTTTAACTCGTTCTAAACTCTCATACACCAATTACGTCCATTAGTTTGAAAGTTACAATTGAAACTCAGGAACCGAGAGCTAGCGAAAATTCCTGTAGGTCGAGTACTGATATATAACCAATTGGTTCAAGGAGTGCACGTCAAATATACCTGTTATAAAAATAACTATACCTTTTTTAATTTTTGTATTACGACCACAGAAATGCTTACCGAGAAAGTTATTATCATATTGGCAACAAATTCAGTAATGAATGGGTTCTGAAGGAGTGCAGCTTGAAAGGGGATCCAATAGGTCGATCTGAAAGAAGTGTCTTACGAGGGTTTGGACATGTCGAGAGGATGAATGTGGATCAAGTAACAAAGACAATATACGAAGGTAGAGTGTGTGGATCAAAAAGAAGGGTAGGTCATGTAAGACGTGGTTAAATTTGTAGACGAATGTGGAAAAAGAGAGGCATTAAGAATCTTGAGAATAAAAGAGTATTGTATGACTCGGTGTATGGATGTTGTTTAAACGAACGGAGTATGCAAGGATAGGAAAGTGTGGAGAAAGTTAGTGAGGGTAGATCAAGTACGGAATTATAGTTTTTGAGCTATTTGCACAGTTTCTTGCTTATCCTGTAAGGGAACGGTGGGATTAAGTATGTATGTATGTAGGTAGGTGGTGGTGTAGGTTAGTATGTAGTAATATATGTATGTATGTATGTTATGTATGTATGTATGTATGTATGTATATTGTTGTATGTATGTATGTATGTATTATGTATGTATGTATGTATGTATGTATGTATAGTATGTATGTATGTATGTATGTATTAATAAATGAAATCATTAGTTTAAATCTATATACTCCCTCCTCCCCCACAACGTCTTACTACTCACTCGGACTATACATTTGTATATTAATTACGCTAATATGATGGGAATGGACAATACATACTTTTGTGTAGATATTTCTGTATTTGTATGGAGAGATGGTGGAAAACCATTTAGATAAAAATACCCAACCAGGATTATAACCAAAATCTCCCGTCATTGGCATTCAAGTAAATTGTGAGACCATTTGACCACCAAAGTGAGTCATAAACTTTACTTTTGTGCGTTTTATATCTTTGGAATATGACCTAGGGCTGGTTACACAGATATATTTATTCTTCAATTACCAATCAGCTTGATCCTAGATCAAAAACAGTTTGGGTTGCAAACGAGTTAATAAGGGATCAAAATCTTCGATCAATCGACCACAGATCTAATCAAATAATCAAGTAAAACAGATTGTAAAACAGATTCATATTGCTCCTACACAATATGAGCATGGATGGTATGAGAACAATGGATACATTACCATCATAGGCACCGACTGCAGGGGTGCTTTATATTAAGCACTCCCAACAATATTTCCAGGGGTCCTCAGAAGCCCCAATATTTCAACCCTTTTAAAACCTTAGTATTATGGAGATAGTTCTATCTTGGATATAGGGTTGCACTGTGAACAGTGTTTTGTAGCGTAGCAAACAGCAGGTACTGCCATATGATATGTAAGTAAGCGTGATTAAGTTGGTAGCACTCGTCACTTGTGAACTGACAGCCTAGTATTTGTCACCATGTTTCCATTATAGTTTGGTTAGGGGCAGTACTAGTATTTTATGTATTATTTTTGTGTTGTGAATGTTTGTTTTCTTTTATTAAATTAATTTTTATATTACTAAACATATATTAAGATTGACAAATTGCAGCTTAATTTTGACCATTTTTCAAATATGGCGCAGGAAAATTTGCAAATGTTATGCCACGCCCACACCCCTTTCTATACAGCATCCCCAATTATGTTTTTTTTACAAGTTAGCACCCATGTTAGCCATTAAATGGCTTGGAAGTCAATCCGCTCTTGAGGAAGTACTGGAGATGATATCATGCAACAACTGCAAATCCTGTCAACCAGGATCATGCACGTGCTTGGACGTCAACCTCCCATATCTACAGCTGCTTGTGTGATGAACAAGAAATAGATCCAGAGTATGAAGAGAACGCAGATAATGATGATGGTGACAGTGTTAATGATGATGATGATGATTTTGAATAAGTATGTTAGAGAAGTTGTAAATTGATATACAGTACAAAGAGTTGTTATAAATCTTAATATTTCCAGAGTTCTTTTTTGTTTATAAAATAGCACTAGTTTTTTTAACAACAACTATATAAATATGTGTCTTTATAAAAAAAGGTCACAATATAGCTAATATGCACCATTAGTAAGCTATATGTAAATAAATATGAGTTAAACCTTACCAAAATATGAATTTACCGTACTTCTTTGTGTGAACCGTAAAACTAAGCCGGGAAAGACTGATTATAAACTTTGTGATGTAATAGAAAATAAACAAATTTTTTGTTTTGTGAATGGGAATTACATATTAATATGTTATAATTATATATAAAATTCAGTTTGGTGGATTTTAAGCATATTAACTTTTCGTGATGCACTTAAGACGGATTTTATATTTAGTGGGATTTTATGCAGGTTTTACCCTCGTTAGGTTAAACCCTAAAAATGAATTGAACCTTTTTTTGTAGAGAATTTATAGCTAAAATCTTTTTGTAAGAAAATATTTTTTAATATATGGTTAGCAAGGGAAATAAGAAAAACAAAAAAGGTCCATTTTTTTAACGTATTTAGCAAAAAAGATGACAAGGCTACCAATTTCGATTTCCGTGTTGCTGTATTCGTGATCAAAACAAAAAACTGAATAAAATGATACCCCACACGTATTTACCACAGAAATGGTAGTATTTACATGAAAATGGGGTCTAGCTGAGTTACTAATAAATGAGCATTATGGTTTCCAAAATGACTTCACTGTTCACCAAACGATATCTCCAGAATTGTTTTATTTTAATTGCTAAATCATTGATATGCAGGTGCTAACTTATCCCTTGATTTTAGTTATGTAATCTCAATGGGACTCCATTTAAGATAATCTTTGGGCTTTTTCTCGTTTATTTTTAGATGTTTTTTATTCCAATAATGGATTAAATTTTTCAACCCTGTAGAGAAGGTTTGATTTCTATTAGCTTACGAGATTTTTGTTCCCGTACCCTCATTTCTCAGACACATATTATAAAATTTATAACTTAAAACTTTTAAGATTACTTGAGATGGTCTTTTAACCAACTTGCAAAATTTATATTTTCTTCAACGCCTAAAGTGGTGTTCTATATTAGTTGCATACATTTTGAGCTCCTCGATTTTCTGGGCTTCCATTTTGTAATTCTAAATGTTTGGCCGTCATTTGGTTATCCGGGTAGGTATATTTACTTACATGCGTAATTTAAACTTTCTTCCATGCTAACAAGTTGATTTTACATGAGTTTCAATAGTTTGAAGTCCTAGTCCAGTTTAAAATTTAATATTTTCTAACTGATAAAATTATTTGGGGAGGTTACACCATTAGTTGTCCTTTATGTTTGTGAAACGTGGTCTCTTTACCTCCATCGCATCAGACCTCAATCAAACCACACCGACAGAGCGGCCGCCATATACTGCTGAAGATAGTCCCAGCTTCTGCTGATAAAGGGTGTTATTGGGTCAGCACAGCGATCCATCTGGCAATTAATCTCAATTTTATAGACCAGAGCCACTACTCTTTCATTCAAGTAGCTCCTCATTTTTCTTCCAGAAGCTGAGTTGACCCCGTTCTAGATCCACAGCTTCACAGAAAATCTGGAACAAACACACACACACTTTCATTTTATATTTATATCTATTTACCTATCCATCTATCTATCCACCTATCTATACATCTATCTATCTATCTATCTACTTCAGGCACTGCTTGAATTAATTAATGTTTAACTGTTTGCAGTTTTTATACATAGTCTGTGTCCAAACTTGTGTTGAAATTTAAATATACTACCAGGCAGTACTAATGAGGAATAGACCGTTAATAGTATCTTTTAAGACTAGATTCCTGGTAGCTCGCTATCAACTATTTGTAAATTTTTTATTCCTTTTCTAGGAACTTAACTTTTGTATCTCTTAACTCAATATGGGGTAAGCTCATGCTAGCTAGCTCATTTAACTACCAACGTTGTAACTCTTTAAACAAGGACTTTCTAGAATTGGTTATTGTTAAATATTATTATTTTATATGCTTATTGGTTAGAATATAGTAGTTGCAAGGCTGGAGTGGTGTTATGTATTGTTACTTAACCTTAAATCAATAATTGCTTTCAATTTAAATTGCCGCTGCACTTTTGTTTTAGAATGTGTTTTTGTTCTACTTTAACGAATTACGCCCTTTTCTAACATAGACACAACAATACCTATCATGGCTGCACGCCAAACCAAGGTGCTTCACACCTAACGCTCCCAATTGGGACACCAATCTCTAAACTAGCAGATATAACTCCCATACATAAATAATGGAATGTTTTGTATATGTTCTCGTCAAACCATTTGTAATGTTTTCGACTTGTTTGAATTTAAAATAAACTGATTTGTTATGTATATCTCTGTTATGTGTCATCATTCCCATCTTTCTTTATATAACTTTGTAACTGTATTCATCACTTCTTCTATCAGATAGGAGAAGCGGTGATACAAAGAGACGTCACACACACAGCGGTACACTAGTGCGGGTGGCGCAAAAGCTCACTATAACTTGAAACCTCTGCTATGTTCTTTTCTGTCTCCATGTTCCTAATAGAGCGCTAGGCACACTGGGAAACATACTGAAACTAGCCCTCTGCGTCCACATTCATCCCGCTGCGGTAGAACAGTGCAGGTATGACAGGGATGATGCAATATAGTGTATCAGCGTACTTCACGCGTCGTACTAAGATCACAGGACTCTGCGGTAGCTCGCATTTTGTGTGTCCGAGCCTTAAAAACAAGCATAGGAAAATTATATCGTAGCTCATACGTGGAGAACCGTGGACATGTGGGGTTTGAACATCATTCACTCCAACAGTGGTGGCTTAATGCAATTATATTCTAGCTCATTACACTCCTTGCTCGCCGACACACGATTATTACAAGGTGACATGTGTTTATTATTGATACAAATTCGCAAATAAACTTTATGCTGGTTAAAGCTTGGACTAGTAATGACCATATTCTATCACCTCTACGTCTTACTAACATATCAATTTAATTACACTAATAATTTAAGTATGACCAGCCTTGGTGGCGTAGTTAGTTAACGCGCTAGTTTTGTGATAAGCTAGATTGCCGAGGACAGGGTCTCAGCCGGGTGTACTGATGGTTTTTTTCCTAAATGGTTTTCCATTCTCCCCCCACGCAAATGTAGATTCACTTCCTCTAAATACAACCTTCCCAATTCCTAACCCATTAGCGTAATTAGTATTTAAGCGTATAACCCGAATGGGTAGTAAGACGAGGTGATATAATTTATAATGTTGATCTAAGTATGAACAATATAGAAATCAAAGAAAATGTAACCACAATTGCTTAATTGGTAAGCTGTTTATAAAAAGTGCCCTTTATACACCTGTATGGGATTCGAACTCCGATTTATCCTTTACCATCAAACCTGACTTGATGAGCTTGAACTATTATCTCACGTGCCCATTGGCATGGTGCTAGTTTTCTTCATTTAATTGAAATTATTTGCTCTAACATAATTTTAATGCATCAACTTAAATGTGATTTTTATAACATGTTTTGAAAAAACTAACATACATTTATAGCAATGATAGTTACTATTGACTAAGCATTTTCGTGTGGGTTTATTATTCTGTTCACCTAATAGTTTCTCTAATGAGGCTATTATAAAGTCACCGGAACTTAAGTGAAACCGAGGCAAGTTTATAACAACATGACACCCATACTTGGCCCCCGCCCCCCACAAACTTACACCCCTCATCTAAACTCTCCCACCGTTCTTTTATTTTTTCTCGCAATAAAAATGCACATCCACGGTATGCAAGATTATTGATAAAAAAAACAACTTTTTCTTTTCCATCATTACATTACCGATATAACATTTATTTCTCTCCCCAACCCTATTTTTTTGAGGTTTCACTGAAACCTATCTCGATTAATGACACGCACAGAGTATGGTGAGGGAAAGAGGGGGGGTGGGTGGGTCAAAACGGTCTTTTCATATTAAACACCCCCCTTCTACCTTGAGTAGAATAACCGCAAGCACACACACACACTCCCACAAAATATACTTAGAGATCGCAGTTACCGAAACCTGATTACTGACACGTAACAAACCGATCAAATACCATGCGCCATTTCAACCAAGCATTCTCTACAAGTTAACAATGAATTTATGACCCCTTCATTATGGTAACTATGTCGTCTTAGGTCTTTACGCTTGGCCAAGCTCTGGGATTACTGGTGCGCTTGCTTCTGCATGTTGAACACACCTCCATTTTGTGTACACCAAGATTTGGGTTATTGACCGTTGAATATTAATAGGATTTATTTTAGTAAACAAATTTTGAGGCTGTATTTATTATTTACTCCCCTCCCCCACCTTAACCCCCCACCCCGTCCCCCCAAGGTAGTCTAATGCGTTTATTTACCTCGTCTGTTTGTACTTTCCCTACGACAAAGAGGTCGTGATTCGTATCTCAGTTATCTGGACTGAGGTTTCCCTGCTCCCCCTAATATTTCTCCAAGCAAGTGTGGATACATTTCCACTAAATTTTACCTTCATCATTGGTGTAACTATTCAGTTATTCTGGAAGGGTAGTAAGCTACAATTCAAATAAAAAGGTACAAGTATAACTAGGATATACTCCAATTTTCTTACAAATGGATACAGCTGACAGAAAAATTTACTAGATCTACTTTCACGTATTAATACATAAAGTCATTTTAGCAGCAGTTGTTACTTTTGATATATATGATAAGTTCCTATAAAATAACATTAAAAATATATTAACATGTTATTAATGTTGACCATAAATATCTGGTTGAACTTTCTAAAAGTTATTCCAACTTTCCATTCTTAAGAAAATCAAGGTCTACGTTTAACCCAAAGATTATATATAATAACAGCTTAATCTCAGGGGTGAGGATAAGAGTGTGGCTTATAAGAAGTGCAGCCACAGTGGCATTGTTGGAGTTAGGTGGGAAGTTGTAGAGATAAATTACGTGTGACAAATTATCCCCGAGTGCATCCAGCCACGACTAGAACCACGACCGCTCCTTGATCCATTCTAGGTCCATCATGATGCCTTGGACTACGTGACCACCAGTGTGCGTTGAGAATTGTTTTGATAATGGCGTTAGTACTGCTAGATTATTTAATAACTTAATTATAATCAAAGATGACAGTAATGTAATGGGTAGCTATTATTATTTTAATTACAGCCTAATTTATAATTACTCTTATGATGTGTAACATATTAACTGTACTGATGATACATTTATAGCCTACAAACGTAAAATATTCTTGTATTAAGGAGCATATCAATATTTCACATCCATAAAAATATATGCCGGATATGGTTTTCAGCTAACGTTAAATATAATGTAGTTGTATACGGTACATATAACGTGACCAATTATTGATAATATTTGGAAGAGTGATTTAGATCAACCTTAAACAGTTAGATAATTATATGTTGCAGCTTTCAGGCGATGAGGTGCTTGAATACAAGCCCAGCGTACTGAGGATGTATTTTTTACTAAATGGTTCCCCTCCCTTACATCCTCACAAATGAGCTTACATTTCCATCAAATTATACCTTCCTACCTTCTAGTGTGTATAACTGTGGAGATCCAGAAGGTGTTACTAAAAACAAACAAAAACAAGACCAATAAAAGCTGATTACGTCAGGGGCGGTGGAACCATATTTGTGTGAGAGAGGATGATAGCAAGCAAAAAAAAATAATTTTTTTTTGTAAGTACTTGTCTAATACTGCCCCTCCCCGCATTTCCTTGCTAGATGTTTGAAAATTTGATTTCTTTAAAATCAATTTGGAGTGATTCTAGTCCCTAATTTTTTTAAATAAGATTATTTTTATAAACTATTTGAAGTAGTCTTCCTCAGATTATTTTGAAATTTGTATTCTTCTAGAAGCTATTTTGATATGTTCTTTTTCAGAATTTTTTTGAAAATTAGAGCCTCTATAAGCGTTTTTGAATAGTCATCGGCTTGAATAAAAAAAATAGATCCCTCTTTAAGATATAAGATAGTGATCCTTCCCTAGAAATAGTTGTAATTTGGATGACCAGAATTTTTTTCGACAGTTAGATGCTCCTATAAGCTATTTGCAGTGGTCTTTTCAAGCAATCTTTTTAGACTTGTATGTCTTTAGATGCTATTTAGAATAGTACTTACATGGATATTTTTTAAAAAAATTTTTGCTTATAGAAGCTATTTGTAGTAGAGGTTGCAATGACTTGAACAAAAGTTACAGCTATAAACTATTTGGAAAAGCCCTCACCCACTAAATTTTTAAAATTGGATGCCTTAGGAACTATGTGCAGCCTAGCGCATATTTTAAAATGGAATGCCTATAAAAGTTATTTTCAATTAGATACAAGTCTTTCCGCTTCATATGAGAGAATACCAGAAGGTGTGAACTACTTCTAGAGGGTGGCTTGTTTAATACAGGAGGAGCAATTATCCTTCCCTTTCCTTTCTGCTTCATATGATAGAATACCAGAAGGTGTGAACTACTTCTAGAGGGTGGCTTGTTTAGTACAGGAGGAGCAATTACCCTTTCCTTTCCTTTCTGCTTCATATGAAAGAATACCAGAAGGTGTGAACTACTTCTAGAGGGTGACTTGTTTAGTACAGTAGGAGAAATTACCCTTTCCTTTCTGCTTCATATGAAAGAATACCAGAAGGTGTGAACTACTTCTAGAGGGTGGCTTGTTTAGTACAGTAGGAGAAATTACAATTTCCTTTCCGCTTCATATGAGAGAATACCAGAAGGTGTGAACTACTTCTAGAGGGTGGCTTGTTTAGTACAGTAGGAGAAATTACCCTTTCCTTTCTGCTTCATATGAAAGAATACCAGAAGGTGTGAACTACTTCTAGAGGGTGGCTTGTTTAGTACAAGAGGAGCAATTACCCTTTCCTTTCCATTTCATATGAGAGAATACCAGAAGGTGTGAACTACTTCTAGAGGGTGACTTGTTTAGTACAAGAGGAGCAATTACCCTTTCCTTTCTGCTTCATATGAGAGAATACCAGAAGGTGTGAACTACTTCTAGAGGGTGGCTTGTTTAGTACAGTAGGAGAAATTACCCTTTCCTTTCTGCTTCATATGAAAGAATACCAGAAGGTGTGAACTACTTCTAGAGGGTGGCTTGTTTAGTACAAGAGGAGCAATTACCCTTTCCTTTCCATTTCATATGAGAGAATACCAGAAGGTGTGAACTACTTCTAGAGGGTGACTTGTTTAATACAGGAGGAGCAATTATCCTTCCCTTTCCTTTCTGCTTCATATGATAGAATACCAGAAGGTGTGAACTACTTCTAGAGGGTGGCTTGTTTAGTACAAGAGGAGCAATTACCCTTTCCTTTCTGCTTCATATGAAAGAATACCAGAAGGTGTGAACTACTTCTAGAGGGTGGCTTGTTTAGTACAGTAGGAGAAATTACCCTTTCCTTTCCGCTTCATATGAGAGAATACCAGAAGATGTGAACTACTTCTAGAGGGTGGCTTGTTTAGTACAAGAGGAGAAATTACCCTTTCCTTTCCATTTCATATGAGAGAATACCAGAAGGTGTGAACTACTTCTAGAGGGTGACTTGTTTAGTACAAGAGGAGCAATTACCCTTTCCTTTCTGCTTCATATGAGAGAATACCAGAAGGTGTGAACTACTTCTAGAGGGTGGCTTGTTTAGTACAGTAGGAGAAATTACCCTTTCCTTTCTGCTTCATATGAAAGAATACCAGAAGGTGTGAACTACTTCTAGAGGGTGGCTTGTTTAGTACAAGAGGAGCAATTACCCTTTCCTTTCCATTTCATATGAGAGAATACCAGAAGGTGTGAACTACTTCTAGAGGGTGACTTGTTTAATACAGGAGGAGCAATTATCCTTCCCTTTCCTTTCTGCTTCATATGATAGAATACCAGAAGGTGTGAACTACTTCTAGAGGGTGGCTTGTTTAGTACAAGAGGAGCAATTACCCTTTCCTTTCCATTTCATATGAGAGAATACCAGAAGGTGTGAACTACTTCTAGAGGGTGACTTGTTTAGTACAAGAGGAGCAATTACCCTTTCCTTTCCGCTTCATATGAGAGAATACCAGAAGGTGTGAACTACTTCTAGAGGGTGACTTGTTTAGTACAGTAGGAGAAATTACCCTTTCCTTTCCGCTTCATATGAGAGAATACCAGAAGGTGTGAACTACTTCTAGAGGGTGGCTTGTTTAGTACAAGAGGAGCAATTACCCTTTCCTTTCCATTTCATATGAGAGAATACCAGAAGGTGTGAACTACTTCTAGAGGGTGACTTGTTTAGTACAAGAGGAGCAATTACCCTTTCCTTTCCGCTTCATATGAGAGAATACCAGAAGGTGTGAACTACTTCTAGAGGGTGACTTGTTTAGTACAGTAGGAGCAATTACCCTTTCCTTTCCTTTCTGCTTCATATGATTGAATACCAGAAGGTGTGAACTACTTCTAGAGGGTGGCTTGTTTAGTACAAGAGGAGCAATTACCCTTTCCTTTCCTTTCTGCTTCATATGATAGAATACCAGAAGGTGTGAACTACTTCTAGAGGGTGGCTTGTTTAGTACAAGAGGAGCAATTACCCTTTCCTTTCCTTTCCGCTTCATATGAGAGAATACCAGAAGGTGTGAACTACTTCTAGAGGGTGACTTGTTTAGTACAGTAGGAGCAATTACCCTTTCCTTTCCTTTCTGCTTCATATGATAGAATACCAGAAGGTGTGAACTACTTCTAGAGGTGACTTGTTTAGTACAGTAGGAGAAATTACCCTTTCCTTTCCTTTCCGCTTCATATGAGAGAATACCAGAAGGTGTGAACTACTTCTAGAGGGTGGCTTGTTTAGTACAAGAGGAGCAATTACCCTTCCCTTTCCATTTCATATGAGAGAATACCAGAAGGTGTGAACTACTTCTAGAGGGTGACTTGTTTAGTACAAGAGGAGCAATTACCCTTTCCTTTCCATTTCATATGAGAGAATACCAGAAGGTGTGAACTACTTCTAGAGGGTGGCTTGTTTAGTACAAGAGGAGCAATTACCCTTTCCTTTCCTTTCTGCTTCATATAGAGAATACCAGAAGGTGTGAACTACTTCTAGAGGGTGACTTGTTTAGTACAGTAGGAGCAATTACCCTTTCCTTTCCTTTCTGCTTCATATGATAGAATACCAGAAGGTGTGAACTACTTCTAGAGGGTGGCTTGTTTAGTACAAGAGGAGCAATTACCCTTTCCTTTCCTTTCCGCTTCATATGAGAGAATACCAGAAGGTGTGAACTACTTCTAGAGGGTGACTTGTTTAGTACAGTAGGAGCAATTACCCTTTCCTTTCCTTTCTGCTTCATATGATAGAATACCAGAAGGTGTGAACTACTTCTAGAGGGTGGCTTGTTTAGTACAAGAGGAGCAATTACCCTTCCCTTTCCATTTCATATGAGAGAATACCAGAAGGTGTGAACTACTTCTAGAGGGTGGCTTGTTTAGTACAAGAGGAGCAATTACCCTTCCCTTTCCATTTCATATGAGAGAATACCAGAAGGTGTGAACTACTTCTAGAGGGTGGCTTGTTTAGTACAAGAGGAGCAATTACCCTTCCCTTTCCATTTCATATGAGAGAATACCAGAAGGTGTGAACTACTTCTAGAGGGTGGCTTGTT
Source organism: Timema cristinae (assembly GCA_039000515.1). Taxonomy (NCBI): domain Eukaryota; kingdom Metazoa; phylum Arthropoda; class Insecta; order Phasmatodea; family Timematidae; genus Timema; species Timema cristinae. Next base: position 15,272,928 of record JBCFYV010000012.1, on the reverse strand, counting down.
TAGTACAAGAGGAGCAATTACCCTTTCCTTTCCTTTCCGCTTCATATGAGAGAATACCAGAAGGTGTGAACTACTTCTAGAGGGTGACTTGTTTAGTACAGTAGGAGCAATTACCCTTTCCTTTCCTTTCCGCTTCATATGAGAGAATACCAGAAGGTGTGAACTACTTCTAGAGGGTGACTTGTTTAGTACAGTAGGAGCAATTACCCTTTCCTTTCCTTTCTGCTTCATATGATAGAATACCAGAAGGTGTGAACTACTTCTAGAGGGTGGCTTGTTTAGTACAAGAGGAGCAATTACCCTTCCCTTTCCATTTCATATGAGAGAATACCAGAAGGTGTGAACTACTTCTAGAGGGTGACTTGTTTAGTACAAGAGGAGCAATTACCCTTTCCTTTCCGCTTCATATGAGAGAATACCAGAAGGTGTGAACTACTTCTAGAGGGTGACTTGTTTAGTATAGGAGGAGCAATTACCCTTCCCTTTCCGCTTCATATTAGAGAATACCAGAAGGTGTGAACTACTTCTAGAGGGTGGCTTGTTTAGTACAAGAGGAGCAATTACCCTTTCCTTTCCATTTCATATGAGAGAATACCAGAAGGTGTGAACTACTTCTAGAGGGTGACTTGTTTAGTACAGTAGGAGCAATTACCCTTTCCTTTCTGCTTCATATGATAGAATACCAGAAGGTGTGAACTACTTCTAGAGGGTGACTTGTTTAGTACATAGAGCAATTACTTCTTCGTCTAGATAGATACAGAAGTGACTACTTCAGAGGTGGCTTGTTTCAGAGTTACCTTCTTGCTTCATATGAAGAATACCAGAAGGTGTGAACTACTTCTAGAGGTGACTTGTTTAGTACAGTAGGAGAAATTACCCTTTCCTTTCCTGCTTCATATGAGAGAATACCAGAAGGTGTGAACTACTTCTAGAGGGTGACTTGTTTAGTACAGTAGGAGAAATTACCATTTCCTTTCCGCTTCATATGAGAGAATACCAGAAGGTGTGAACTACTTCTAGAGGGTGCTTGTTTAGTACAGAGGAACAATTACCTTTCCTTTCCATTTCATATGAGAGAATACCAGAAGGTGTGAACTACTTCTAGAGGGTGGACTTGTTTAGTACAAGAGGAGAATTACCATTTCCTTTCCGCTTCATATGAGAGAATACCAGAAGGTGTGAACTACTTCTAGAGGGTGGCTTGTTTAGTACAGTAGGAGAAATTACCTTTCCTTTCGCTTCATATGAAGAATACCAGAAGGTGTGAACTACTTCTAGAGGGTGGCTTGTTTAGTACAAGAGGAGCAATTACCCTTTCCTTTCCATTCATATGAAGAATACCAGAAGGTGTGAACTACTTCTAGAGGGTGCTTGTTTAGTACAAGAGGAGCAATTACCCTTCCTTTCCGCTTCATATGAGAAAACGAAGGTGTGAACTACTCAGAGGTGCTTGTTAGTACATAGAGAAATACTCCTTTGCTCATATGAAGATCAGAAATGTGACTATTCAGAGGTGGCTTGTACAAGGCAATTACCCTTCCCTTTCCATTCATATGAGAGAATACCAGAAGGTGTGAACTACTTCTAGAGGGTGCTTGTTTAGTATAGGAGGAAACAATTACCCTTCCTTTCGCTTCATATGAGAACAGAGATGTGAACTACTTCTAGAGGGCTTGTTATAAAGTGCATACCCTTCTTTCATCATAAGATACAAGTGTGACACTTAGAGGGTGACTTGTTTAGTATAGGAGAGAATACCCTTCTTTGTATATAAGAATACCAAAATGTGAACTACTTACTAGAGGTGGCTTGTTTAATACAGGAGCAATTATCCTTCTTCCTTTTGCTTCATATGATAGAATACCAGAAGGTGTGAACTACTTCTAGAGGGTGCTTGTTTAGTACAGTAGGAGAAATTACCCTTTCCCTTCCGCTTCATATGAGAGAATACCAGAAGATGTGAACTACTTCTAGAGGGTGGCTTGTTTAATACAAGAGGAGCAATTACCCTTTCCTTTCCGCTTCATATGAGAGAATACCAGAAGTGTGAACTACTTCTAGAGGGTGCTTGTTTAGTAATAAGGAGAGCAATTACCCTTCCTTTCCGCTTCATATTAGAGAATACCAGAAGATGTGAACTACTTCTAGAGGGTGGCTTGTTTAGTACAAGAGGAGCAATTATCCTTTCCTTTCCATTTCCATATGAAGAATACCAGAAGGTGTGAACTACTTCTAGAGGGTGGCTTGTTTAGTACAAGAGGACAATTACCCTTTCCTTTCCATTCATATGAGAGAAATACCAGAAGGATGTGAACTACTTCTAGAGGGTGACTTGTTTAGTAAGAGGAGCAATTACTCCCCTTTTCCCTTTTCCGCCACTAATTGGAGTAATTTACTTAATTATTAAATACAATTTTTAAAGCTGTTGGTGTTTCCTAAATTTTATAAAGTTTTATCCTCCCAAATATTTCGCTATCCATTGTAATTAAAAAATGTTGTAGTGTGAAATAACCTAGAGATGATTTGATTTATATTTTAAAGATCTATTTAAAGTTTTCCAATTTTTTCCCCTCATTTTCTAAGTATAAGTACAAGAATAAATATTTAGAACTTAATGAGGATGGCTCTTTGTGTAACTAACATTTACCTTGATTCCTTTCCATTTCATATGAGAGAATACCAGAAGGTGTGAACTACTTCTAGAGGGTGACTTGTTTAGTATAGGAGGAGCAATTACCCTTCCCTTTCCTTTCTCCCCGTTTTCTCTGCCACTAATTTGGAGTAGTCCTTACTTCAATTTTATTAAATACAATTTTTAAAAGCTAGTTCGAGTGGTCCTTCCTCAAATTTTATTTTTAAAGTTTTATCCTCCCAGAAGATATTTCGACTAGTCCTCCTTTGTTGAATTTAAAAAAATTGTTTGCCTTTAGGAGCGATTTTAAATAATCCCTACCGAGATTAATTTTAAGATTTATATTTCTTAAAATCTATTTAAAGGGTTTTCACAATTTTTTTTCCCAAACTCATATTTTCTAAGCTATAAGCAAATATTAATATATTTTATGGAACTTAAATGGATGGTTATGCTCTTTGGTGTAACCTACCATTTATTTCTCTTGGATTCCAACTACCTATTAATGGGAGAATCTATCTGTTTGTATGAATGCATAGCTATCTATGCAAATGTAAGCTCAAATCAAATAAATATGTATATCTATCATTAGTCAAGGAAACACTCCTTACCTACATATTGCAGTATCTCCTGGAAATTTGCCTTGGATTTTAAGTAAAATATTTCCCTTGGTAGTCAATTTGTACTGACGGAGTACTACTCATCTCTCTAATGGTATTGCTTGCTGGTGAATGATATAAAACCTTCTAGAAAATGTTCTACAGTATATGAATTTAATTCAGTCAAATCTATTTAGTAGTTCTCTAGTTATAGGTGAGCATAAACATGTACAGAAACTAGTTTTTGTGAAAACCCGTCAATTATATTGGTTTTAACGTCACTTGTTTTATAAAGCTTTAACTCACTGGTCGATAGCTTGAAATCTTCCTAGAAAATTAAACATATTGTAAAAAAACAAAACAAAAAACCCCCCATATAAATCGATGCACAGTTTCCCTAGCTTAGTGAGCAAAACAGGCAGGGAAACTATCCTAATAAAGGTGGCTCCACATATGCATTGATTTATTATTATTATTTAGTACTTTGTTTTACTACCCGTTCGGGCTATACGCTTTAAGTACTAATTACGCTAATGGATTAGGAATTGGGAAGGTTGAATTAGATAGAGTGAACCCACACTGGCGTGGAGGGAGAGTGGAAAACCAATTAGGAAAAACCACCCTCAGTTCACCCAACCGAGATTCGAGCCTCAATCTCCCCGTCCTCAGCAGTCGAGCTCAACACGACTAGCGCGTTAATCAACTACGCCACCGAGGCGGGTCATATGCACTGATGATTACTTTACTTTCCATTAATGTTTTTTTTCGGCCCCGAGTCTTCTATCCGTTTGGGTTATGCGCTTATATACTAATTATGCTAATATTTGCAAGAATCGGGAAAGCTATATTTATATGAAGTGTACCTGCATTTGCGTGAAGGAAGTGTGGAAAACCATTTGAGAAAAATCCTCCTCAGTATACCCGAACGAGATTAAAATTTCAATCTCCCCGTCATCGAAGTCTAGTCTAATGCAAGAGTAGCGTCTTAGACCTTGCGGCCACTGAAGCGGGTTCCATGAGTGTTAGTAACCAAATGTTCATGTGAAATTGATTTTCAAATGCTTTGTTTATACGTATATTCTATATTCGTGATTCTTGGGGGAACATGCTGGCACACCATGGGAAAGGCAAACTATCGTGTAGAATATAATAAATATTGTATGTGTAAGCTTTATGTAGAAAGATAAATAAATTCTATAAGCCATTGCTTAAAAGTATATTTTCGATTCTTCTGTATTAAATGTAAGGGTACAGTGGTATAGTGGTGCAAGGCAATTTTATTTCCAGGAAATTGTAAGTAAAACATTTGGGTTCAAAGATCTCATCTGCACCAACACAAAATTTCTTTGATTGCTTTTTCTATTAAAGATGAACGGTTAAGAATCAGAAGTTAAGGCCAGTATCTTTGCAATTTTTAAATCAAAACAATTTTTGATCAAAGCAAATCAAATAATCTACCAGTAAGAACATAAAGTTTAATTTAATTCACATGGTGACCTCAAAAGTATCTGAATACTTGTCAAGGGTATCCTGGAATTTGATGACAACTTTTTCTCTTAGTTTTAAAAGTTTGTCATCTATCTAATTCCGCTATGCTCGTGACATATATTAAAGAACTGTTGTTATAACCATGTGAAGAAAACCAATCTCTTTGTTCTACTGGATAAATATTTTATTTATTCTGGTACAAAAAAGTTTTGCTATAAAAAATGCAAAAATACTGCCTTTAACTCGCGTTTCCTACACTTACACATTAAAAGCATTCAAAAAGATGCCATAAATGGACCAGTTCTCTTCTTTAATTCGGAAATGGTGCAGTCAAACTTTAACTTTTCTTGAATACTAGAAATGATCGCTAACAAAGTGTAGAGGCCTACACCACAATGCTCACAAGCGATTAATGTATGGTAGTGTACCGATCCTTAAGCTAAACAGGGTTCATTATTCTCCATGCAAATATTCACACATGAACACGAATATGTTATACACACTTTCGTGAGTCATAATGCACGTTGCGCAATAGTGGATGAATAACGCATGTATGGCGCCACCCTATGGATTTGTAAATTCGAAATAACCAACCAAATCAAATATGATTTCTATATGAATTTGAGCTTGAAATGTGTATTCTATAATTACTCTTTGGCAATCATGTTAAAGATAAAAATATTGAATTCTACATTTAACACGAGTAAACACTATTGGTCAAGTGTTTTAGAACAAAAACTTTGAAAAACACTATTTTTTTGACTTAATTCGTCTGATATATAGTCCTCAAGCCTGTCCAGTGTCCAGTAAACATCTACACAGTATAAGAATATCACAACCAAATCTAATCAGTGGTTATTTGGATATAAGCGGACACAAGAAGGTATAGGAATCATTCATTATTATTATCACCACGTCTTACTAACCTTTCGGGTTGTACCTACTTACGCTAATGTGTAATGGTAGGGTGATTGTGAGATGAAATGGAGGACCTACAGTTTAACGTGGAATCTGAACCACGGTGGAGGCCTGGCATTCCCCACATTCACAAGTTGTGATTAATACACGTCTTGTCAGAGGTGAGAGGAGAGTTTGACAATGAAATAAATCTGTTCCAAGACAGAGGATTGAACCCCTGACTCCCTGCAATGAAGTCTTACACCTTATCCATAAACCACCAGATCACCCACAATATAGGAATTATTCTTGTATGATAGAGATTAAAAAAACTGTTATTAAAAATATAATTGCTTATAATTTATTAAAAATCAAAAATTATTCGTAATTTAATTAATAAAATTGGCTGATGTATGATATATTTTTATGAGTTATATTTATTCGAAAGACTTAAGTCAAGATGGTTCTCTTACATGGAGGCATTGTTGCAATGAACCCCAAAATTAGTTAAAATTTGTACAGTTCTTGCATAAAGATATACTCTCTTGAATGAACATCAACATGTTTAATGTGTTTTTTTAAGATACGAAATTGAATAAATTTAATTCACTCACAAAACAATTTTTGTTGTTGGAAACTTAGCTAAATTTAAGACGCAAATGCAGGCAGGCTAAAAGTGGCTCTCGTACATCAAGGCATTGCAGTGCTTTATGCGCGCGTCTATCTCATTACACCCTATCTCTCTAAGGTCTATCAAAATGTTATCCTCCCATCTGCATCTGGGTCTCCCCAGTAGTCTTTTCTCATTGGGTATGCCATTCAATACCTTGAACGTGGTTCTAAATACTCCCATTCGCACTGTATGACCCACCCACCGAATCCTGAGAGATTTCAATACCCTAACAATGTTTGGTGATGAGTACAGGGTATACAGCTCATAATTTTGTAGCCTCATCCACTCCTCACCATCTTCATCAAATTTGGACCCAATATCTTCCCAAGCACCTTGTTTTCGAACATCCTAAATTTCTTTTCGTCATCTAAAGTAAGATGCCACGTTTCACACACATTTAGAACAACCGGTAAAATTATGGCTTTGTTTATTCTGAGATTTACAATTTACTGACCTAGTAATAACAAGCATTTCCCGACTGTATTCTTTTCTTAATTTTCAATATTGTTATCGATATTTAAAATTGTTCCTAAATATTTGAATTCATTAACCCTATCAAATTATATGTTGTTTGTATTGAAAAATTGAAAATGTAAGACAATCTAATGTCTGAACGCAGAGATGAAATGAAGTCTTGGAAAATGAAGTGGAGAAGCGTATTATAGGTCAGTGTCATGTCAATTAATCATTAAAAAAAGCGGAATACTTTCGAAAAGTATGCAAAAAATATAAAGCTACAAACGGCATAAGCCATCCAGAAAAAAAAATTACTGTGAGATCTGGAAAACTCAAATTAACCACACTTTTCTGACTAGTTCTCCACATGTGGCGATTGGTGACAGGGTTGCCCACCCCGGCGTTAAAATAAAGAAAAGTGAGATTGGAACAAACAGAACAAATATATCACAAAACAATTTTTTGCCACTATTTATTTGAGATTATGATGATGATTGTCTTCCACGCACATTAATTTTAGATGGTCCTTCGGAAGACGCCTTTGCGTGATATCTCTTCACGTGGGAGTGTTGCTGCACATAAAAAATCACACGATCCTTGGCAGGCTCAGAATCTATGCACAGTACAGTAACATAGAAACTACGACGGCTGGAGATTCCGAGACTGTTGCAGCCTTCATCCGCCTTCCCGACCATCAGAGCTGTCCTAGCCTCTTCTACTTCCGGTCTGCAGTTAAGGACTTTCTATATACTCTGGCGTTGACCACTGTTAGTGCATCTGCCTTTAGAGGAGGTTTCTCACGCCAAGTGCATAAGAGTGCCCTAGGGAGGCTGTTGGCATGGTAAAGGGAGACTCCTTATCCCGGGAATCATTCAGTCGCCAGATGAAATCAAGGTGCACCACTAGCAGGTAAGGTTGACATTTGATTAGGGGTTATTGTCAACAGAATCACTTAACCCCTTACTTCCACTATAACTGCCAAAAAATACATCTTTTAATTACATTAGTGGGAAAAGTATGAAGAGGGTTGAATTTAATGGGAGTATACCAGAATTTGTGCTGAGGGAGGTTTGGAGACCATTTACCACCATCATCCCTCTCTATCAAGATTCAAACCCTAATATTTCTGTCATTGGGAAAGTATAAGAGATAGCCTGTCCTTTAGTTCATGTACCCACCGATGTGGGTCAGCAGGAGTGTAAAGTGTTAGCTACATTTCTTTCATTTCTCACTGAGCAAAAATAAACAACAACCCCGGTGTGGTTTATAATAATTGGTGAAATTAAAAGAAATATTTTCACAACGATAAATTGATAGTTAATTTTATTGTGCCCATCCTTGAATTTAAGCTGTGTACTTATAATATGATTTTGGTCCAAGAAATGTATGTTAAATATACTTTAAATATAACTGCATCTCTATTTTACTTGTGTAAGACAATTTGTGTTTGACGTCATATTTATTTGTTTCATTATTTAATATCTATATTATATTTAATTACATATATATTGGTTTGACTTTAATATATATTTATATTAATTAATAATTTGATAACTATTTCTTGAATATTAATTGATCTGTTCTAACATTTTTAATTTTTTTTAATGAACTTTAAGGAGTCTCAGCCATTCTCACAATTTTAGGTATATTTATGAATACGTTTTACACAAATTTAATAAATAAACCTATCCAATATATAATGTTGAGGATGGTAGTTTGTTATGATGGAGATAAGATGGGAAATAAAGTCATAGTGCACGTCTACCTGAGCTTTCTACCACTACCTCTCTTCAAACAATGGTCAAGTAACACGTGAGCATAAATTTTAGACCCCAAAACGTTTGGTTTGGAAACAATTACTGTGACACTACGAGTAAGATGATGATCATCCTTGAAGTCTTAGTTCAAATCTGTGTTGGATTGAAATGTATTCTTTCTATGATGCAAAAGCAGGCTGTGTTGGGTGCTATGTGGTTCACTAGATTTGAGAACCACTTATGTTTTAAACGCTACTAAGAAAAATACTTGTGTGAAAGGCCTGGTAAATATTTCATTGAGTGGCTGGTAAATATTTCTTTGAATGGTCATTGCTAAAGATAATATAACAAAATTTAAAGCAACTAAACATTTATATATACACTCATAGTTTTAATTTAAATATGAGAAAAAATTTAAAAAATTAGAATATTTCCTACTGTCAGAAATAAATATTTCATTCTTATCAGTTTAATTTAATTTGGATAAATAACGTCAAAGAGTTGAGTTACGCTTATAAACATAGGTTATTAAAACTTTTACATCCATCGTTATGATTTTAATGTAATTTGATACGATTTTATATGAGCTTTTAAATAAACTGACATAGGAGTGCTTAAAAACACATTCCAGGAACGTTCTAATAAAATATAAATTAAAAATTATATTTAAAAAATAGAACGTGCAATTTGTTCTTTTGTTTTCTCCATCAATTTTTAAGGTCAATTTCGAAGAAATAGCTGTGTTTTTTTACCTTTTTTATTTTAAATGTTTAATCAACTTTTGTTTCTTATATTTAAAAAAAAAACACATTCTCTTAATAAATGATTAAATTTTCTCAATATATCTTAGAATAAAATCTTTAAGAAGTCCTTGTGTCTTTTCAATCATCTATAAAATTAAATATTTAAGAATTATTAGTGTATTCTCATTCAACTCAAAAATAAACACGTAATAAGCTTTGATATTTTATAAATTAGTTTTAAAACACAACATGTAAGAAAGTCTTGTTTCTTACACTCATTTTAAAAACAAAACACGTAAGAAGTTCTTGTTTATTCTCAATATTAAAAAAAAAAATTCAATAAAAGATGGTGCCTTCTCAATTATTTAATAAATAAGGAGAATGAGAAATACTTTTGTCTTCTCAATGATTTTATAAGTTAGAGTTTATAAGAAATGCTTGTGACCTTTCAATTAATTTTAAAACAAAACTTAAATAAATGTTTGTCTCTTCTCGATTAGTTACAATATGAAACGAATAAGAAATTCGTGAGTCCTGTTCAATGATTTTAAAATTAAAACACATAAGAAATAACTGAGCTTTATTACACTATTTTAAAAATCATGCTACTTAGAATTATATAGAGTTTATTTGCTAAATTAAATAAAAATGAAATTTCTGAAAAAAAGTATACAATTTATAAGGTAAACCAACGCACAGACACACTGTTTTCTTTGCTGGCAATTATCTCTGCAAATAGCGATAAGACTTATGTGTAGACGGGATAACACGTCCTCAACCTTACTTCTCACATAAAACGTTCATGTCAGTAATTATACCTTTCACTATTTACATATTCCACTACTTTATCTTTCATCTGAAGTAAAGAGAAAGCGTTGACGGTACCTCACCTCTGATCCCCTTTCTCTCCAACGTATTTAAATGAAAACATATATTTACACCCTTTCCCAGCTCCCCAGCTAAGTGCACACAGAACACACCTGCTAACCCTCTTAATAGTGAGTTGAGCAAGCCTTCTTAACAAACTTCTAGTTTATTGTATATGTTTATATATTTTTCTTTTTAATTTGTGTTTTTTCTTAGTTACTTAGGATTAAGGCGGATAGAAGTTATCACGCTAGCATTTATTTTGTTATTGTACAGTCAATTTTTTTAAAAGGGCTTTTTAAAAAAATACCCACCTAATTTTATGTTGATAGCATTTTATCATATTATTATTGTTAATTTATAGGTATTGATAATATCTTTCAAAAGTCACAACTGCAAATCTCATTACTTGATGCATGAATACAAGAAAGTGGATCTAGTTAGTTTTATAGTTTTATAAGGCACTTTTTGAGAAAATGAATATATTATATTCGAGAAACATATCTTTCTACCTGTCCACAATATCAGCATATTTACACCCCAAAGATTAAATGAGGAAGGTATAATTTAGAAGAATTGTATTTGCATTTATGTGGAGTGAAATAAAAAAACTAATAAGGGAAATATTTACATCTAAATGTACTCATCTAAGATTTGATTCCAGTGAATTCCTATCAAAGGAAAATCAAATCAAACTAAACGAAACTGACGCCTTTATTGACGTGCCCCTGGTACGGCTGGTTATATATTTTTTAAGCACGTCTCAAACTAGCCTTTTTAGTTATTCGCATTTGTACTTATGATAGCAATTTGTAAAGAAGGAAGAAGGTGAAATTTAAAGGACGTGTACAAGTAATTACGTAAAGGGAGAGTGGAAAGTAATTTAGGATGTTTTTAGCACCCAATCTACTACCTGTTCAGGTAATACGCCTGTGTATTAAATTACGTTGGTACATTAGGGATTAGGAAGGTTGAATTGAGAGGAAGTGGTCCAGTACACTCTACCTGGGATTCAAATCCCAGTATTTCCGTCATCGACAGTCAAGTATATTACGAGAGCGATGCCTTAGGGCGTAGACCATAGGCTACCAAAGTGGATATTGTTATTATAAATGCTACTTTTAACACAAGAGCTATTCATGATTTAATCTAACAGGGTTGATATGAGGGTTATTGATGGGATTAAACCAACACTTTAGACTCCCAATTTTTGAATAAAGTAAAACAAACAAATGGATTGTTCAAAAATTTGGATTTATTTAATCTTTGACTATTAGATAATACTAAATAGGAGTGTAAAAAAATAATTTGGCAACATCTCAATATTTACCTAGAGCTCAAACAATAGATAAAATTTTGTTAATAAAATGTTTAAAAGAGAAACTTTGATTAAAAAAACTGCTTGGTTGGCCTCAAAAATAAAATTAAATCTAACAATTATATACATAATAGTTAGATTTGATTTTATATACTGTATAGATATATTTAATTTTATATATAAACTGTATATTTACCATTCCGATGCTGGATTCAGCCTGTTAACTGATTTTATCTGAGACACAAAAAATTAAGCAAATTAACGATTGTATGTATAAAAATAATCTAGTAACTAATTACTACATGAGAATTAAAAAGTGGAAATTTTTCTTGATACTCGTATTTATTTTAGTCGGTTCACCATTAAAAAAATCTTTATGGAACACAATATCGAAAAATTTGCCAACACCTTGTTTACCTTACAATAGAATGGACACCGGTCAAAGGGAAGCTGAAGTTAGAATCTCGGCTGGCTGGTTGGTTCATTCATTGGGAGATCTAATATACCATTATAGTGTTTTCATACCTTCTCCACGCTAATAGGCTAATGCAGATGCACTTAATCTAAATAGCCTTCCTCATCAAGATGTCAATCTCGCAGTAGACTGGGGACCACGAATGACTGCGAGATTGAAATTTCTAATCCCGGCCAGGTGTGTTCTTTTGAAATTTTTTTTTTCTACTTTCAACTCACGCAAATGTGGGTATATGCACTCTAAATTCAAGCTTACTCGTCCTTTACACATTATAATAGTTTTATATGCGTATAACTCGAAAGGGTATTAAAATGTGTTAAAAATAAAAATAACCAGAGCGTGAAACGTAATAACTAAAATAAAATACTGACTGTAGTGTGTACTAAAATTATTGTAATCGTTCTTTTACACTTTGACTTAATTTGGCGTCTCTTTCCAAATTCTGAATTTAATGTTGTAAAATGAAGAAGGGGAAGGCGGTAGATTGGCAGGTTAGACAGTTTACCTTTTTAAAAATTATTTTATGTTTAACATGAAAGTGACCACAAAAATGTATTTGTGTGCACAACGTTTTAATACTCACGCTAGAATTATTAACATTTACCTATGTGTGTTAGGGGCAAAGAAAGAAATTATGTATCCGCATATTCGCGGAAGGAGAGTAGAAAATCTTATAATAAAAATCATCCTCAGTACAGCTGACCGGGATTCATAACCAGATCTCTTTGTAATCGACAATCTAGTAGGCAAGAAATGACACCTTAGACCAGTGGTCACCAAATGGCGGACCGTGATCCACATCCGAACCACAGATACATTTTTAAGGACCTTGACGATAAAGCGATAAACATAAGAAATGATGCTATTCCGATGGTGAATGGGTAATAGAATGGAAGTACAGCAATAATAAAGAAGTAAAATATGTAAAAAGAGAGAAAATCATGTTTTTGAATTAATATAGTCCTATAGGGCCTGACTTGAGTCAATGTTAAAGTTTGGCTGGATTGCGTAAGTATGTCGAGTTTTTAAAACGGACCTTCATCAAAAATAATTGGAGACCCCTGCCTTAGACTATGCGAACACTGAAACACTCATGAGGAAAACAAATCATTTGCTAAACAAATACTAACCCATAAAGTTAATAATTTTACTATGAAAAATATAAAGAGTAGAGAAATAAAATTGAAGATAGATTATTAGAGGATTCTAATATTTGATATAGAACATTCTTAAAGTTTGGTTAGTGTTCTGAGTTATATATTTAATATATATATACTATATATATATATATAATTTATAATATAATATATAAATAACTAATATTTATATTAATATATATATATAATATATATATATAATAATAATATAACTATATAAAAAATATATATATATATAATAAAATATATATATATATAAATATATAATATATATATGTGTGTGTATGTGTATGTTTATTGAAGTAGGTACATAAATACTGAATTAATTTTGATAACGTGTAGAAAAATACCTTGAAAAATATTAGTAAATTTGAAATTGTTAATATTTATTGAATTTTATTCACTAGAAATGGTCATTAAAGGAAAATATAAAAAAAAGTTGCTCTATATTATTAAAGGTCCATCTCACACCCAGGATTGCTTAGGTAGGTTAGAATCTAGAACCAGGCCTAGCATACGAAACCATTGACACGGAGTCCTTTATTAGAAAATATTGGTATTGGAACCAATCAAACCATTTAACCATGTACAAAAAATATATCATAATTATAAAATAATTATTTTAAAATTAAAATACAACTAATTTACTGACCCTAAGTTTGTAAATTTGAGAATTCATTAAACTGCTCTTTGAAACGGTATAATATGAAGCCTAATCTAATATCCTGGTTTAACGGCCGTAAGCTGGGCTTTTAAAATTTAGAATTGAGATTATATTAAATCCAATCCACTTCAATAAATCAGAGCAAAAGTTGTATCCACCATCATAGATTTTAATACGTTTTTAAAATATAGTAATGTCAAATGATAGAAGATTAATGATTGTTATAAAATATAGGTGTTTAGTAGGTAGATAAGATAAACACACCTACTTTAGAGTGAAGAGCAGATGTGTAAAATGACCTGATTTACTGGAGAGATTACAAACTTACTCTGCATATTTACACTATGGTGTATCTCAAAAGATAATGTAATAGTGAAAACCGTCAAGGTAAGACTGCTAACTTTCAGAGTAAATGAAGTGTATACCTGGTCTAGATTCGAGCCTAGACCTTCCCATCACCAGCACTTCAGTCTATTACGAATGTTATACCTTAGACCACTTGATCACTTGGGCGGATGTATTAATTACTCTCTAGATACATATTTTTCTCAAAAGGAGTAATCAATTCACGTATTAGCCACACTCCAATGTTTTTAGAGAACTGTAAATATATTTGACTTTCATGACCCTTGATAAAATTGTAGCTAAACGTAAGTCTACTCCCTTAAGATAATACTTGTCGCATTAAGAAGGGGATTTCTTTTAGAAACAACTAACTTAGTTTTATGAAATGGAAGAGAAAACATAAATTTCTAAAAGTGTGTTAATTATAAATTTCAAAATGGTGCTTCCCTATATCAACATCGTTACGTAATCTCGCAGAAACGTTTGTGAATTTAAGAGTTTGAACATTTGCCCATTAACACTTACAATATTTACAAAGACTAGCAAAACACAAAATAGGACAGGATCTAAGTGGAAGGTTTGCTGAAAGCTTCTAAATATTTATCATAAATATGACTATTATCCGATTTTCATCTCTTTGGTACATACAATTTATATGAGCCCGTATTTACTCACTACGAGGTGCGGTAAATTTTGATGTGTTTAATTCGGGCCCATATAGAGATTTATAAACAAAGATTAGCTCTGTGAATGGTACAAATTAAGTTTATTAAACAAATATTACCACTAAGCTTTCTTATTATTTGTAAACTGAATATGATTTTGAATACAATTAATACAGTGAAACCCAACATTTGTGGGATAAAATGCTAGTTCACTAATATTATATGGTAGGATTCCAGTATTGGGGACATCAGGGTTCGTCTCCAGGATTAAATTATTTAAGGGTTTATTATTAAACGCTTTTCTATTTTCTTCACGCAAATCCGGTACATTTTCTATGTATTTTACCTTAATAGTCCCTCATTATGTAATATACATTCAGACACCCCAAACTGTTAGTTGGACACAATGCATGTAAAATAAATCCATGTTTTTAGTATGGTAATCATTCAAACTAAAAAATTTAGTAAAATTTCATTCAAAAAAATTAATAATATTATTCTTCCATACATAATGCCCTTAATTTTGTTATTGAATGATTTAGTAATACTTCTGACTGGTAACTTTTTAATGCATTTTTGTGCCCCACTTTAAACTATTCGTTCGGAGAGATGAGGACGATAACATGAATTAATAAACTCTCTTACAGAAACCTATTTTCTCTGTATATTTTCAACTTCCTATTGCCAAAAGCTCTAATAATAATAATATAATATTTAATAAATCGGAAAATATTAATTTTATATAATATTTGTTCAAATGAAAGTAGTTTAACTGTAAGAAACCTATAGCTTTGCAACAGTAAAGTATTTATTATCTAATATAATTAGGGAATATGATCAAAATTGGAAATTTAATTTTTATAAACTACCTTAAACGTAATTTTCTTTGGAAAATGAGGTGCGAAATTTTGATTGTTATTTTAAATAGTGCATATATATAATATTTTGAATCAATATATCATTTCCGGTTTTGAAAAAGTTGCTTTTTTTATCTTTTCTTCAACAAGTAAACTATCCTTAATTTTGAGGTTGGACAAATAATTCCAAATTTCCCTCTTGGTAAGCATATGAAAATCCTTAATACAAAGTTTTAGACTGATTGGCAATATTGTAACGGCTCTAGTCTTAGTAACAGACAAACGGCATTGCTAAAAACGCCTTTTCGGGTTTAGGGGCTCATGACACGTCAGCCTCCATAAAAAGTTCAAAATAGATTTTTTTGATGATATCAATCCTTTTTCTCTACAAGGTGTTGCGAGAAAGTAAAGAATTATCGATACATTCAGTCAGAATTCAAACCCTTACCTTACCTTTATCGTAAATTGAGGTTTCTTTCAGCTATGATTCCTTAAATAATTCTATCATCAATGCGGGTAAATTTTCAACTATTCTAGTATAACGTAATGAAGTGACTAGAGGAATTGTTCAGGAAATTCACCATCATTGGAAAGGAAATGGGAAATTAGGATTCCATAGAGGAAAATCTACTACCAATTTAGGATGATTAATTGAACTCGAACCTCGTCAGTCAAAGTCAGACGTATCCACAACTTCCTTAGCCTTGCTTTCGAATAAATAGATTGTCTCAAGTGGTGAAGACAATTTAAAAATTAAAACATATAAATAACTATACATACACGTTACTCGTACCATAGAAATGTTTCACTCTTAATTACTTTTTATAGGTATAATGTTTCTCATTTATGTTGAGTTAGGATGTAATTAAAGTAAAATAGGAAATGGCTAACGTTTATATAAAACATTAAAACAGCAAAATAAATTTAAACTCAGTTATAAAGGGCTACAGTGTTAAGCAACTCCGCGCGACGGCAACACACAATACACACACACACACCACACCCCCCCCACACACCACACACAACACACACCACACACACACACACCACACACACACACACACAAACCTACCATCTCCACCATCTCGTAGCATTGCAAAGAGGAACCGAGCGTCGTGGAAAACGACCAGTTTAATTAACACATCGTATTAATTATGCAAATTACTCCATCAGTAGTAGTAAGAGCAAGATGTGTTAGACGTGTTTCCAAAATGTGTGGCAATTCCTTGGGGTATACAGTGGCAAGGAGTGAAGTTAGGTCAGAGGAAGGGGTGATGGAGGAAAGGGATGGAGAGCAATGTAAAGAAAGAATAAGTAATGCAAGCAGACAAAATAACACCGCTACTCTTACCATTCTAAAAGGACATAACTACATTTCAAGAGGAACTAGTACGTCGCAAATTTTTACTCATTAAATAACTATAAACTTAATTTTATTGCAAATAGACTTGAATGATTTTTAAAGATTTCTCAAACTTAACGAATATAAACAAAAAATAGATAATGTAAAATATACACACTGTGAATCTATACAAAGATAAATACATTTTTCCTACATTAAAAGTTTTAGAGCTAGAATCCATAGTAAGATTTTTGTATGAAAGAACTTTTAAAAATACAAACTTTTTTGCGGTTAACGTTGATAACATCTTAATAATAATAATAAATAATAATATAATAATAATAAAATAATAATAATAATATAGTAGTAGTAGTAGTAGTAGTAGTAGTAGTATTAGTATTATTAGTAGTAGTAGATGCCCCAACATTAAATTCACGATGGAAATTGAAGTTGACAGCAAACTACCGTTTCTGGATATTATAATCTCCAGACTTCAAAACAGCACCCTATGTCAAACAGTGTATGGTAAACCAAAACATAGAGACGAGTAGCTCAATGTAGTGCTACACCACCCCCACCCTCCTTTACACAAAACGTTAGATGTATCCATTCTCACTAATAGGGCAAAACTTGTATATGAAGAATCAATTCTTAAGGAAGAACTTGATTATGTAAACAAATAACTATGGGTCAGCGGTTATAGATACAAGGACTTAAACATACATTTAAGGTGTGAAGCATCTCAAAGGGAGAACACAATGGATATAAAAGCGCATTTGCCCTACATTCACAAGACCAATGAGGAGTAGAGATACTATTAAAGAAACACGACATCTATAAGTTCTCACTGCCAAAATTGATGGTCTCGAAACATAACATTTCCTAACATCATTATAATTATAGAGATAACTAAACAATCTATAAATATAAACAGGGAAGATAGAGCTAATCAAGATTGTACCCTCTTATTCAAAGCTGCAAAGCCCCCAAAAAATCCTTTCTAAGGTTTAAACAACTCAAACGCAACAAAATTGTTAATTTCCAAAAATAAACCAGACCTATCCATTTTATCGATTATTTATTGGTCCATATCAAGGGCGTAGAAAGGAGGGGCAGGATGGGGGAGGCGGGGGGTTGTCCAAACCAATCTTGGAGCTTATTGGACCACCTATTGGATTATCTACATAGGTGTAAACAAATTTATTGGATAAAGGTATAGTAAAATAAAACACCATGGTGTCTTGCTATACCGACCGCGCGGCTGATACCGTTAGAAATGATAGTGCCAACATTTTGCGGATAAAGGATGTCATGTAGTTAGCACAGCAAGACTTCTAGCCATTTATCTCAGTTTTCTAAACTGGAACCGCTACTTCTTTATGCAATAACTTCTCATTTGATCATCACGAGGCTGAGTTTGACCCCGTTACAGACCCACTGCTTCCTAAATAAATTTTGGGATTACCGGGGATTGAACCCAGGACCTCTGTACTTCTTTTGCTCTCGTTATTTTTCAGGTATCACGGTGCAAGTTGTACACCATCACACTATCTCCTCATCGAACAAAGCGATGTCGAAAAATCGAAAACTAATGTGGTAGAATTTTGGTATTACATTTGTAACAATTCAAATATATTTTATAATTTGATAAAGCCCATTTCAATTAATATAAATTACGAAGATATGGCTGAACAGATTTTTACAAACGATCTCTCATTTTTTAAATTTGGGGTCAAGGATGTCGGGAGAAATTGGGATTTTCCAACAAAACTCTGATTTTCCCCACAAAATTTTCCGCTTTTTACTCTTTGTTTACGTCACAATGTAAACCCTAATTTATGTAGGCCTATTGTTTGATATCTGTAAAAAAAATTCTTGGTTAAAAATAACAGCTCATCCAGTGAAAAAAAATTCTCTATAGTTAAAAATAATAATCTAACTCTTACTTAAGTTGTACAGTGCAACATATATTAAAATTATGGTAAACATTTATGCATATTAAACAAACCAATTATAGTAGGTTAAAAATATATAATTTGTTTTCATTGATCCTTTAAATCTGATTTATTTTTGAATATATATCTCTGATCACAAAATAGCTGTTATGGTTGCTGTTCTAACACATCTTTTATCCACATTCTTTAGACTGAGGGAATTCATTTCTTAGACTGGATAAAAATGTATTATTATTGGAATCAGTTGTAGCTTAGGGAATAATTTCGACGCATGTCCCATTACAAAATATATATTAAAACAAATATATTAGATGTTTATTTAAGCTAATTGGGATGAATAACATTAAAGGGTATTTAAAAAAATTCACTTAAGGTTCCACTAAAAAAACTTTAAATAAGTTGTATTTTTTAAACATAAAATGACTCTAATTTAAATGGACCTTTTATTACTAAATAAAGTTTGATTTTCTTTTGTTCTGATTTTATTAATATATAATATATATATAAACTATAACAACAATCTAAAATGTAAAATTATATAAAAACTATAACAACAATCTAAAATTGGTCTGTGCATTCAAATTTTTGTAGAATTTTTTTTTCTGGGTTGTATAAATTATAAGAAGATCAAATAATATTTGTTTGTCTGTTTTGTTTATTTGTTGCCAGTAAACTTTAAAGTTACTCATCATATCGAGATGGGACTTTCGCAGGCTATACCATCACGCTATCTCATCAGCGATGAAGCATTGTTGATTAATCCAGACATAAGCAGTAAATATGCGTCGTGGCTTCTTGGCGCAGGTATAAAGCATAACTCTTGATTCAGTAGGGATATCAAGGAGAAAGGGTGAGTTCGTGTTTCTTCAGTAATATTCGTGATTTCATTGTTTTATAGCATTTTAAGTTGTCGGTTGTGTTAAATGCGTTAGCGTTGTGATTAATATTCTCGCTTACTCCTTGGTACTAAGCCAAAATTAAAACTTTGTTTGGAGTAATAGAGCGCTCAATAAAGAGTTATTCTTTAAATCATATATTATTTTTGTTTCTTAGAAAGTAATTTAAACTATTTATTTTGGTGTTCAATGTAACAATGCCTACACGTTTGCATATTCAATTTAGCTATTTATAGTTTTGTGTCTTACATCTTAAAACATTCCAGCTATTAATTTATTTAGGTGTTTCTTGTAACAATACCTCAACGAAGGAGAACCACTGTTATTGAACCTGAGTTGTGTGCTTAAATTTAGGTAATTTTTCAATTATTTTATGTTTTTAGCGTAAATGAGGTTTATTTAGTACTAATTTTGGTATCCATTGCCTACACGTAAACTTGGTTTCTGTATTTCTATCATCAATAATTCTTCTGTAATTATTTAATCGCTTCAACACTCCACACCATAAACAAGCTCAACCATGGTACACATTCTTCTCGAACTCTATGAAATTTTCAATTTTTTCCTGCAATAGATTATTAATATATCTTGGATGTGCACACTCCCATTAAGTGTAG
This sequence comes from Timema cristinae, assembly GCA_039000515.1. Lineage (NCBI taxonomy): Eukaryota > Metazoa > Arthropoda > Insecta > Phasmatodea > Timematidae > Timema > Timema cristinae. The sequence goes on along the minus strand of JBCFYV010000012.1, from coordinate 15,252,525 downwards.
CAATAATGACTTAGCAATTTAGCAACTAACATCTGTGCTTCAAAACATGTAAGTTTGACTGTTCAAGTTTAAATATCATATTTATTTAACCTTTTCAATAATTACAATTTCAATATAATTGATTAAACTCAACCTATACATTTCATCAAATCTAATCTTCCTTTATTTTTGACATTTAGATTGCTAATGATGGTATTAATATACGAAACATGTCGAGTTTATAATTAATCTGTGATTTTTACCAACGTTTAACTTCAAGGAGCATGGGAATAATTTTAAATATAAGACTTTAAAATTTAAATTCCACCATTTTAATAAAAATATTATGAAAACATATTCTTAATAACAATTATTGATTCATAATTTGCAAGTCTTTCCTTTTTTGCTATTTGACCATCAATTAATAAAATTTTGTTTTATTATGATATGATGTTCATCAATTTTCTTTTGTGGCTATAAATTAATTCATGAATTTATAATTTACACGTTCTTTTAATCAAATATTGTAAATATTGCTCTTGACATACCTCAGTGAACGTTTATAACAACCAAATCGTACCAATAGGGTAATATTTTTATATCATAATTCTTAATATAGGCCTAGTACTTATTCTAAAATTTTTTTCATATACACATTTTTCTATTTTCTATTTATAACCACTAGTCAAACTTTAATATCATCTTACTACGTTCATTTATTTAAATTTCGAATTTGTAATTGGATTTTGAATTAATTTTTTTATTCCACACTTCATATTTCAATTTGATTAAATTTTGTCAGACAAAATCTTATTAATTTTTTTTCGTCTGAATTTTGTCTTATTCTTTTTATAACTGTCAATTAACTTTTAACTATTCGATCCATATTATTTGCATAAAAACAATATTAACATACTCCTAATTTTAAAATCAATATTTCTCATAACTATAAATTTAATTTCTTGGTTCCCCTTATTTTTTCTATTCAATACTTAATAAATACCTATTAAAACATTTGTTTATAAATACAATAATATTTAAACGGATTCGTCCCTATTATATATTGGATTTTTGAGATTGTGTACGCTAGTAAATATCTACACCTCTAGATCAACCTCTAAGCTATAATTTACTTTAATATTCATGAGAATCACTTGTTACCAAATTTAGATAACACATGTTACTTCGATTTTTGCATGAGTAATTTGTCTTGAAACTGTATAAACGGTACAACAGTGACGGTAGTCTGCAAGTACAGGAACTTCAGATGGGCGTACCGCTACACAAGGCTGTCTTTTATGTTGCCTACACGTTGAATCGCACGGCGCCACAGTATACTGTCATAAGCGAATTGATATTTACCAACACGTGGTACGAAGAAAGAACTCCTTTCATGGGTTTATTGCTGTCGGTCCAAAAATAAATTATACTAGATTTTTGGAAGGGAGAAATTTTCATAAATAAAAGAGTTTTTTTATGGTAAACATTGTTAGTATCTTACTATATTATTAGTATTATTGTATACGTTTAGATTTTATGTATATTATGATGTATTGTACAGTACTTACAGATAAAACAACTTGACGTCTGAATATATTAGGATTGTTTCAGTTACATTTTGAACTGTCGAAAGATTCTTTCTATCAAAAGTTCATTTCAGGAAAATTCAATATATAAAACTTACTTTTAAGCTATTTTTCTTTGGCTTAGAATATTTTTAATTCTATTTTGAAATAATTTACGTTAAAAGTTTACGTAGTTTTATTCGTGGCACAAACAAATATATATTAGCGGAGGAGTCATACCAATTCTCTACCATTGGAGTGAGAATTGTTTGTGAAATAAAGTCTAGAATCTAGATTTGTCCAAAATAGGGCCTGCAATGGGATAATCTAGATATGTCTTTCAGTTCCCATGCCTTACCAATCTGTCAGACTGAACATAGATTTGCCCGTACATTGATTAGAAAAGGTATAGAAATATTAGTATGGATTTACCAAACATGGGCATACTACGAATTTGGCTTTACATCGCATAAACATCTTTCATATGAATACCAAGCCACGTTAAATAAATCAACAAATTAATAATAATCCTGGCTTAGAAAGACTCGGATACCACTTAATTACTCGTAAATATTTACCTCTTAAAAGTATTAGAAGGGTAAACAATATTTGTCCAAAATAATATTATAAACATGATTTGTGGTTAAATAAAAATTATTTTTTTAAATATTATATTGGTACGTATTAATAAATAGACCTCAGATTTTTAGTCTTAAAAAGTTAAGTTTTAGGTGCCTAAAATAGGCTCTTGGAGTGAGTTAATTAGGCTTTATAAGATCAAAAATAGCCCATAAAGTAACTCAGAACAAACTATAAATTTAAAGATAACACTACTTTTAGTTAATAACTGCTTTTATTCCATCTTTTATTTGTTTATTAAAAAACACATACAAATTTCAAATATTTACAATAAATTTGCCATAGTTGGCCTCACAGTAAATTATTAACACTTTTTCTAAGTTTTACACAGTAAAGCTATGACGTTTGTCACTTAATATTAATTTATATGCATAAAAAGAGCGTTACATATCCATTGATGTGATGGGAGAGTATTTCAACAGGGGAAAAAGACGATTTGGGATTTCACATTCAATTTGACTTGACTTTCCAGACCAAGAGTCAGCTGCAGCACAAATACTCTTCAGTCCTGTGTTCTTCATAAAGTACTTTGTACAATTTTGTTTGGTCTTTATCCCCTGCTTCTCCAGGTACTTCAGTTATATTTTGCTTCGATTTATATAGAAGCTTCTGTTTGTTCATATATTTCATTAAATTTTTTTTATTTTCAGTTACGCATCCTCCAGACTTGTCACCACTTCTTTGACCTCCAAGAAATGGTCACTATTATACTTAGCAGCCTTCAGCCATGTCCCCCATCGTGTGTTCACCAGTCTGGGGGGGGGGGGGGCAGATAAACTTTGCAAGCTTCCCTTGAAAAGCCTGTACTTTTTTGGGGCTTTGATGAACACTTGATTCACTGAGGAGATACGTTTGTTCACCTTGGGAAATTCCAGTCTGATCTGCTCTTCCACTCGATTCAGACTATGGGCAAGGCATGTCACGTGGACAAGAGAGGGGAAGAACACCTTGAGTTACTGCATAGCTGGAGCCATGTAGGAAGTATCATCTGTGAAGACAAGCAGAACTTTATCTTCGTCAGGATTGATAACTTTTAGTCCACTATTGACAAAGTGACACACTGTTTCTTGGTTTGTTTTTTTCAACATTTTAGTGCATATCAAATAAGCTATAGATGGAGCATCAGGGTCCAATTTTCCAAGAACTATATTTGCTGTTACCAACCAAGACTGTCAGTAGTTTCGTCAACAAAAATCCACAAATGTGAATCTCCAAGGTCCTTTTGTATCCTGGAGATTGTATCTTTATACGTAGGTGTGACATTAGTTCTTCCGGATTGTTGATTCTGAAGGAACTTACCAATGACAGTATTTTTCTAAGAAAGCTATGAAACTTGGGTTTTCTAGTGTATTGAATGGTATGCTGGCTGCCACAATGGCACTACACGAATCTGCAATACATTCATTTTTCTTAATAGAAGCTTCGGAAGTCTGCATCAAAATGTTTGCTTCATTTTTGACTTGCGCTCCACACTTGCTTTATGTAGAGCCCCTTGAACATGTTGAGTTGAGTGGGATTTTGTTTTCATTCAATACCTAAGCTGAATAAAGAGAAAAAAAAGTTTAATTGGACAGACTCTTCCACAATTTCTCAATATAGTTATACATAAGAGAAATAACTAATAGTGTTTTCTGGGTAGACAAAAATATCAGACTTATGTCTTTCAATACAACTTGGTAGGCTACTCCGAAAATAATAAATATTCTATTTTTACCCTTATTTTTCTTATATATACATACACTCCAAGGCTTCAGCCCACAATTGAGTCACAGTTTAAATAAATTGAGGAACACTTTAAAAGGGGTCCCTCTGCCTCTTTGTGGGGCTGCGTGGGATACAACACCTGGTCATCGGGTACCTTTGCTGGAAGGCAACAGTCGTGCTCAATCTACCGGGGTTCGTATCCGTGTAGGACCACCGAGTATGTCAGTCAGGCCATCGGTTAAGCATATCTTACCTAACCAGTCCTGTCGTCAGCTACTAAGTAAAGTTTTTTTATCTCTTTTTGTAACCTTCTATAACATCACATTTTGTAGTAGCTAGTAGTGATATAGTAAACCCTAAAAACCAAAGCCGTTATAAATCACGATTCCCACACCTATTTTGCCACTTCCCCACTCTCGGTCGCAACCCATCCTGACAATAAAGGGCCACAGAAACGGGGAAGTAACATACTGAAATAAATTATTATCTGTTTTTTTAACTATCATATCACTTATTTTAAAAACAATCATTGTAAGTGTTGGAGGCATTTATATTTTAAAATCATACTGTGACTTATTTTTATTAACCACATTAATGTTTTAATATTATTACTAATAACTATTTTTTTAAACTTTATGTTAAGCATAAACTAAATTACCTTAAAATATGAAGAAGCTGCATTAAGTCAATTTCAAATACGACATAATTCTTATGGTTTCTGCTAGTGTCTATTATGAAAGTATTTGTATTATTCAATAGATATTTCCCGTTGTATCACGAATATTTGTTTCATCAATGGAGATGATTAATTCATCATTATCTAGGTGCACTTCTCTACTTTGTATCAGCTGGATTTTTTTATAATTTATTAGTGACTGAGTCCTTACTCGGTGGAAAGTTCACTCCTTTTATATCCTCCTTTAAAATATAGCTATTATTTAATGGTAAGCTATAGTGTGATTAAAATAGTTTCTTATATAGAAAGTAGGCCCTACCCATACGTGCTAAAATCATACACAGTATAACTTACAACATATTTTTTATGCTTAATTTATTAACAAAATAGCCTTAACTCTTTTGAACATAATCCTTTAAAACTTACTGTAAACGTAAGAATTTAAAATAATATCCACAAACAAGCTCTGCTTTTGATATGGAGTAATCGAGGTGCAAAGGTAGATTTAAAAACAATGTTCTGCTAGCAATATTGATAACATTTAGAATATTATTATTATTACTACTACTATATCACCATTAATAAACTATAACAAAACTTAAAGCTTAAGAACATATGATTTCACACATGAATATACGAATCTAGCAATCATCAAAAGCCTATTGCAATTTGTATTTTATGATAAACATATTTACTTAGATACAATAATGCTACATTCACAGAAGTTATTTACATTTTATAGACAAGATTAAATAATAATATATTATTTGTTGGTAAATTATTTTACCACTGATTCATCGAGTAATCGATCCCAGGGTTGGATTGTGAAATCACAATCTGATATTTTGTCACAGCTCATCTGACGTCACATTTACAGACTAAAGGAGATGACACCTTTACTGCCACTGGTTATAATTTGGAACGTTTAACTTATTAACTGTATGATCATTGCCTCTGATGTTTTCTATCGGTCAGGGCTGTGTAGTTAAAATGTTGTACGCTAGATGGCAGTACAAAATATCTACGCTTAAGAAGGGTTTATCAAAGATTGGCATTGCTCCTTGTTTCTGACTTTCTGTCACAGCTCACGATGCTGGGAACACGTCCAGAGTAACCTCTATCCTCTATACTCAGAAGATATTCGGAGCAGTCATACAGTGGAAGCGATGTGGACACTATGTGATCTTGTCACAGTGTTGAGACCAGCTTTGGTGCAATCTTAATTATCTATTATACTTTAAAGTTGATTTGGTGAAGCTACAATTTAAGGGTAAACTTTACTAATACGAAACAAAATTTCAGAAAATTAAGCAGAATATGAGTTATTTAATTGTCTATAGGCTACAATAGCAAGAGTACTAACAACCTATTCCAAAGGGATTAAAGGGTAACTTAAAATAAATGTACCCGCTCTGACTTGAAGAAGGGATGGGAAAACCAAAGTGCTAACTAAACATGAGTAAAACAAACCCTAATGCACCCGGATGAGATTTGAACCTTAAACTCCTTGTGACTGTCAACAGAGTTCATCGTGAGACACTGGTTCAGGCACTTAAGGTTTCAAGGCTTTAAATGTAGATTTTTTGAATTTAATAAGTTTGAATAAAAAACAGTTTTTAATTTAGTCTATAAGCGGTTCAAGATTGGTCAAAATTTTAATTTTAAGCAGTGAATTAATACTTGTTCTTTTAATTTTGTAACTGTATAGTTTTATTTAATCTTATTTTGTAGTAAGTCACAAGTAGACAATGGGGGAGAAAATGATGAGTGCTACAATGCAATACATTTTAGAGTTTGCGAAAAAAAGGGAACAGTTTCGTAACTAGGCTTGAAGAAAACTTTCTTAGCATACTGTTCAGAACAGTACTGTTTGTATAATGCAATGGGATATTTAGCCAAAATGTTAACTGAACGTCTCAGTTAAAGCCCATGCGATATTTAAACTCAATTGGAATAGTGGATTTGCGTGAGGGAATAAAAATACCATTTTTGTAGCCACCATCTTGATATAGTTTTCGAAGAAAAACATTCTCTCCTAAGATCCAACGAGCTGTACGGACGTAGTAGCTTAGATATCATGCATAGACACGGGTTCAGACACCGTGTGCGACATAGAACAGTTTAAAAAGTGAGTATATAACTTTGACATGTCTGTGAATGCGTAGGTTACTGAAGTGATAATGTCTTCATGCTTCTTAAGTCTTAAGTCACCATAGCTCATAGCACCAACACATTTATTGTAGACATTTCTGTAAACTAATAGCACTGTTCAATAAGTAACATAAAAACGCATTTCTGTATTTCTCGTGTTTCCCACCCCCTACCCGTAGCCAACCTGACAAAACTACGACGACAGTGGGGAAAGGGGTGGTGACAATATTATCATTAAATACAATATTGGTTTGTATAAAACAGTAATTATAGGATTTGTGTGTAGACAATGTTTGTCTATTTGTGATTTTAGTTTCTGTGTAAACATGATTCTATTAGCGATTATTAATTTATTTAATAGATTACTTTAATTTACTTTAAACTAACAAATCTCTCTAAAAATGATGAAATTAATATGCCTTATATCACATATGTTGCTTGTGTCTTGTATAGTAATTGATTGATAGTCACGCTTATCTTATATTTTCCAGTCAAAATTTATTAATGTTTTTGTTTTTATTTTATATTTTTTTAAATAAAATTTGTATTGGTTGGATAGCTAAATTAATACTTTTGGGGGCTTAACTTTAAATTAATATAGAGTATAGAAAATATTACATATAGTATATTATATTATTTGAGTGAAGACGATTGGTGTTAAATCAATACAGTAGATAACAATTAATTCATGCAAATTAGTTTTAGCTCCTTATAGGCGATAGCTATATTTTTCATTACAGGTAATTGCTGTGTACTAATCTAAGATTATTTCTGTTAATATTAAATTGTATAAACGGTGGAACAGACTTCAAACTGACTGCTTCCTATTATATAGTGGTGAGAATAATTTATTATGTTTTAGTCCACACAATATTTAGTTCCGAGTAATAAAGTCTTTATTATTATATTCATATTGAGTTATATTTTATTAATAAGAAGGTTACCGTTTTAATTTTCCTCAGAACAATGGTCCCATGCCCAGATATTTCATGAATTTTTTAAAAACCTGTTAGTTGGCGGAAATCTTTTAAAAAAATTCCTTGCTCCGAATTTGATTACAACAAAATCAAATATTTACTAAAATATACAGCATATTAATAGAGATAAGGGATCTTTATTGATAGTAATGACATTGCATTTACCAAAGCTTAGTGCACCTATAAATAAATAGGCAGGAAAAAACAATGATCTATTAAAAATCGGTCACCTATTTGACGGTACCGTTCAGAAAGTAAGAACTTCTCGGTACAAACCCGCATTACGACTAATCATGGGAGTGTGTTCAATTATTTATCTATCCCTACAAGACAACTTTTTCTCAATGAAATAATGTTTTGCTTTTCTAATTTAAAAAATATTCCCAAGTTTATTACGATGGCTTATTTCCTCCTGCTTTCTGGGCAGAAAGCAATGGTACTAAAAGGAACTTGGCGGAGCTTCCAAGAAACAAAAACAACGCATAAAATGGACGGAAATACTCTTGTTTTTCATTTTACATATAAAACTTTTCATAAGCATAAAAAATAGAACTAGCGAAGGAAATAAAAGCACATTTATTTGTAATGCACAAAACGTATTTCTGTGTTTTAAAATCCGGAAACATGGGGTTCTATGGAATAAAAAGCAATTTGCCCTTCATGGATATGCAAATAAGAGTCGATTAAAGCCAAAAAGATTGTTGGATGATGCCAGGAATCTAGTTCTTAGTCCACTATCGATACATATGATGTACCATAAATAGTTCTTTAGTTTAAAATATTACAGAATGCTCCATCTTACAAAATTCGGACAAAGACACCGGTGGGAACAGGGGCTAAGGAATTAGTCTCGTCTTATCTGGTTTGATGACGATGTGTAGGTGGAGGCTCAAATTACGTCAGGGAGTATTGAGGTATTGTTTAATTAAACTATTTACCAAACTCCATTCACGCAAATGCAAGTGCACTTTCCTCATAATTCAATTTCCCTCATTTCTACCGCTTTAGTGTGAATTTACGAATAATTCAGAAAGGTAGTTAGACGAATAGCATACCAAAATAAATATGAGGATAGTAAATAAAATATAAAATGTGTTGTTTCCTGTTTGAATTATCCAGGAAAGTATATTTAATTGCTTAAAAGTTTGATTGTAATGTGTATTTGGAATAAATTATACGTTTCAAGCTTATGCGGAGGGATACGTGGTAATGTGCACCTATACATTGATTTTACTACAAATGATATGTGGAGCACTTAATAAAAATACAAACATCAATTTTGCTGTCCAAAATGTTAGCATTATCTTATATTATTTGGGTTATTTTATAAAATATATACAAAATAAATGACATCTACAGATCACATGACTTGACGTATAAATATGTGATGGTAGATATTGTGGCTTTTATAGCTGTAAGATAAGGGTCTTGCAATTAAAATTGTTCTATAACTTTAGCAAGATACATCTTCTCTCGCTGATGTACCACGAGATCATGGTACCAGTTCATGCCTACTCTTCCAGTTATTTATTTTATTATTCTTATTATTGTTATTATTTTTCCATCGCGTCTTACTACCTGTCCGGTTTATTGGTATTTTAACAAGCAAACGGGTTAGGGGTTAAGCATCTTGAAGTTAGAGGATATTTACTCACATTTACTCAGAGGAAGAGGGGTAAACTATAAACAACCTATACTTAATACACACAGTCGGGATTTTAGCCTTCATCTCCACATGATGAGCCTGGCTCTTATTCTGCTTGCCCACCGCTGCTTGTACCACGAGTCTTTAATTCCCATATTATGATTCAACTGGTTATATTATAACCGAATCGGTGGGCACGCAAGCTAAGGCGTCAGGATCATCTGATCCAGTTTGTCAGTAACTGAGAGGTTGGAGTTAGAATCTCGACCGTGTGTAAGAACTCTTACTAAATGTTCACCCACTCTCTTTCCACGTTAACATGAATAAACTTCTTGTAAATTCTATCTTCATCATCTCTACCCCATTAGTAAAAATATGACCCATTTCGGTGGTTGAAAGGAGTTAGGCATCATTCTCGCAATATACTGGAGAGCTGATGAAGGGAGATATGGGTTCGATACCTGGTAGGCTGTACTCCAGGGGGTTTCTCCTAAATAGTTTTCCATTCTCCTACCACGAAATTGCGGGTGTACTTCCTCTAAATCAAACCTTATTCAACGTATAACACAAAGTTATTAATAACATTTATTCATTACTAATTTTATTTAGATTTGGGGTTAATTGTTTAACCAATGGTTTAGTTTAGTTTACTGAATGAGTTAGTTAATTTTCATCCTTGTTTAATTGTAATAGCTTTAGTAATTAATTGGACATAAATTACTTTTAAAAGATTTGTTTTGTTTATCTATTATTTAGTATTGCTATATAATGAAGGTTATATACACGGTGATGATAATATTAATCATTTTATTTTATTAGCTTTATTGGTTATCCTTTGTTTAATTAATTTTTCAGATTAAATTTAGGTTTATTATTTATTTTATTTGGTTTAGAAATAGGTGTTTATATTACTATAGTATCAGGATGATCTTCTAATTATAATTATTCTTTATTGTGAAGTTTAGGCCTACGTTCAGTTGTTCAAAGCCTGGAAGGTGAAGTGTGGTAACAATTTGAATAATTTTCAACTAAGTATAAAGGATACAACCAATATTCTCCACTCCACCTTCAATTTTGATCAGCCTTGTCAGTGTACACGAGCTAAAGACATGGTGCTAGAAAAAAAAGGCGAAAATATGCAAATAGCTAAGACGGGTAGTAAGGTGCAGTTAAACAATAATAAAAACAGAAAACTGAAAAATACAAAAACATTGTGGACTTAGTATATTTCGGACACAATAACATTTTCAAATGTAGATAATATCCTGTTTTCCAAGAAGGAAGTCAAGTGTAGACATTTATTATTAATGTGTTTATGTAAACAAACACATATTTATCGTTAATCATTCGTACAGTTGGGTACGAATACTTAGAATGGTATACAATCTACTAACATAAAATGTAAGTAAATCTATTTAGTTGGCCAAACATTTGCCTTGTAAAATACTTCCTAGCTTTAGCTTGAATTTGATTTATTGCCGCTTCTAAATGAAGTTCTTTAGCAAAAGAAGACTTGTATTATATATTTTTTTATTAATATTATTCTTATTATTATGATAATTATTGTTAATGTTTTAAAAAATAAAATTTATTATTTTGTTCAACATAAAGGCGTTGTTGTTTCCTCTAGTGTCCACAGAAATAACACAATCGATTGGTTAAGATATTAAAAATATAAATAATAAAAACAGCACATTCCCTACCACCTGGTGGATATTGAATTTTATTATGGACCACATCGAGTTAGAACTCAATCATCCATTTCACACCAACACTTAATTATTATTATTAGCACCGCGTCTTACTACCCGTTCGTGTTATACGCACTTACGCTAATGTGTAATGGTAGGGTGATTGTGAGATGAAATGAAGGACCTACAGTTTAACGTGGAATCCGAACCACGGTGGAGGCCTGGCATTCCACACATTCACAACACTTAATTAAAGTTGGAAAAATAGTTAAAACCAGATGCCACATTGTGGCACGGTAACCTGTATTCTATTTTTTTTTAAGTGTGGAATTGAGACAAAGAAAAGCCTTAACTTATTTAAAATAATACAACAACATAAAAAATATATTATTTTAAAATGAAAAAACTAAACAAATTGATTTCAATTTCACTGTTTTCAAATGATGAATGCAAAATAGTGCATGAAGATATGTTTTCTGGTTCCAGCGTAGTCGTATTTCTAATTTTCCTCTTAATCAGCCGTGAGATGAGCTATAAAGGTCAATTTAGTTGAAAGTCATGATTTATATTTAAATATAGGTAATGTGTGGAATGGAGTTAAACCTAAACATCTTAAAAGAAGCTACAAAAATATAATTTGGAAGGAATTATATGTTTAAATTAACATATTTACTAGACCTAGACCACGCTTGACTAGCCACTGTATCTACGCAGAGTTATTACTTATAGACCACGCTTGACTAGCCACTGTATCTACGCAGAGTTATTACTTCTAGACCACGCTTGACTTGACTAGCCACTGTATCTACGCAGAGTTATTACTTCTAGCCCACGCTTGACTATACACTGTATCTACGCAGAGTTATTACTTCTAGACCACGCTTGACTTGACTAGCCACTGTATCTACGCAGAGTTATTACTTCTAGACCACGCTTGACTTGACTAGCCACTGTATCTACGCAGAGTTATTACTTATAGACCACGCTTGACTAGCCACTGTATCTACGCAGAGTTATTACTTATAGACCACGCTTGACTATACACTGTATCTACGCAGAGTTATTACTTCTAGACCACGCTTGACTTGACTAGCCACTGTATCTACACAGAGTTATTACTTCTAGACCACGCTTGACTTGACTAGCCACTGTATCTACACAGAGCTATTACTTCTAGACCACGCTTGACTAGCCACTGTATCTACGCAGAGTTATTACTTATAGACCACGCTTGACTAGCCACTGTATCTACGCAGAGTTATTACTTCTAGCCCACGCTTGACTATACACTGTATCTACGCAGAGTTATTACTTCTAGACCACGCTTGACTTGACTAGCCACTGTATCTACACAGAGTTATTACTTCTAGACCACGCTTGACTTGACTAGCCACTGTTTCTACGCAGAGTTATTACTTCTAGCCCACGCTTGACTATACACTGTATCTACGCAGAGTTATTACTTCTAGACCACGCTTGACTTGACTAGCCACTGTATCTACACAGAGTTATTACTTCTAGACCACGCTTGACTTGACTAGCCACTGTATCTACACAGAGTTATTACTTATAGACCACGCTTGACTAGCCACTGTATCTACGCAGAGTTATTACTTCTAGCCCACGCTTGACTATACACTGTATCTACGCAGAGTTATTACTTCTAGACCACGCTTGACTTGACTAGCCACTGTATCTACACATAGTTATTACTTCTAGACCACGCTGACTTGAAGCCCTGTATTACGCAGAGTTATACTTTAGACCGTTGACTGACACACTGTATATACGCTGAGTTATTACTTTATACCACGCTTGACTAGCCACTGTATCTACGCAGATTTATTAGTTCTAGACCACGCTTGACTTGACTAGCCACTGTATCTACGCAGAGTTATTACTTCTAGACCACGCTTGACTAGCCACTGTATCTACGCAGAGTTATTAGTTCTAGACCACGCTTGACTTGACTAGCCACTGTATCTACGCAGAGTTATTACTTCTAGACCACCTTGACTAGCCACTGTATCTACACAGAGTTATTACTTCTAGACCACGCTTGACTAGCCACTGTATCTACACAGAGTTATTACTTCTAGACCACGCTTGACTAGCCACTGCATCTACTCATAGTTATTACTCGTACTTCTAGATTTCGTGTGTTAAGAGCTTGCGTCTGCACAGCGTTATCACGACAGGAATACGCTTACCTAGACACTGCCCTTGCTATGAACTCCTACACAAGTATAGACTTATTACCTCTATGAACTCCTACACAAGTATAGACTTATTACCTCTAGACAGCACATGCGCATCAAAATATAAACTTGTGATGGACATGTTCGATATAATATCTCTGTATTCATGTCATAATTTGAATGCAGCGTGTCACAGCTTGCAGTAACTTTTTTACGCCAGATGATGATGATAATAATAATAAATAATAATAAATAAAAGTATGTGTTCATACGTCTAAGAAAAAATTAATATTAAAGCGTGCGTGAATATTTAAACATACATATAAAAACATAGATTCATGACAATGAAATAAGAGCTAATTAGTTGAAATATAAAGGTGAACTAGTTTACAAAGCCCAAAGTACTAACACGTATTTACTAAAGCTTTCGTTGTTTAACACAATATAATTGTATGTATAAATATGTATATAATTATGTTCTCCAATATACGCCCTATATGTTAAAAATCCCCGTAGGTCATTTTGATTCATTTTTAGGCAAGCTTGTCTTTGTAGTACAGCATTAAAATATTTTCCGATGTTAATTAAAAAGCTAAATTCAATTGTAATAATTTTACACTAGTATTTTCCGATATTTCAAAACGTACAATAGTCAATTTTGATTACAATGAAATAGTTATAAGTATCCATTGTACTATTTTTTTATTGTTGAACTTCCAACAAAATACTTGGACTCATACTGCACTCTATCCCTTTTAGGAAAAATCCACACAGATTTAACCAAGATTCAAACCCTTACCTCTTCATCAAGGCAAATAAAACTAGTAAGTCTAGTTGTTTGGCTCACGTCCCCACTGATGAGGGTGTTATAGGATAAAATTAATTGGCTTATTATGTAGAATAGGTTGAAATTAACTTTAATGAGTATATGGGTGGGTCATATGATAATACTTCAATTAAATTAAATTAGTTGAAAAATGACACCTTGACACGGGAATTAAATCAGGGACGCTAGGATTAGCCCACCAATGTTCTACCACGGAGTTGTACAGGAGTGGTTAAGTTTAATTTATTGAAGTATGACTGAAGTAGAACGCCTCTATGGTATAATAGTCTGGGTTCCTGACTAGAGATCCAGATACCCCGGGTCCGAGCCCCGCAGCTTCCATAATTTATCTGTGGAGAAGTGGGTCTGATATGGAGGGTCAAAATATTCCTCGTGAGGACAAATAATGAGCTACTTGAATAAAGAAGTAGCAGCTCTGTATTAGAAAACAGAGATTAACGATTTGAGGGCAGGTTGCGCTGACCCCATGATACCCTTTACCCGAAAATGTTGGCACTATCATCACTAACGGCAGAGGCCACTCGGTAGGTATAGCTCACTTGCGGAATAACACCATATAGCTTTTTTTTATGATCACAGTACACAGCTGTATCCGTTACCAAGGTAAATTTCTACTATTTTCAACATCACAAACACTGAACATTTAAATATTACAACATAAACTCCAACCCCTAATCATCGGTGGCTGCGGTTCTGATATATCCAAGTAGTCATTAATCCACTCGTCCAGTTTTAACTCTGCCTTAAGCTATGATGAAATGTTTGTTTCAAAATACATTAAGGGGTAAGTATAAAATTACAAGTATGAATGTTATATAGTAGTGAACTAATTTAGGAAACTTATATGATAAAAATACATTTAAGAATAAGTCTAAAACTACGTGTCAAAGATTATGAAGAATTGAACTAATTTAAGAAACTTGATGTGTTTAAAATAAATTTAAGAATAGGTATAAAATTATATGTCTGAAGGTTATAAAGTATGGAACTAATGGCCCAGTGTATGTTCAAACATCACTATATCCTGAGCATGGGACAATTCCTGGATATCTCAGTGATATACATGATGTGTCTCTACAATAGAGGTAGATTCGAAGCGAGGCAAGTCGAGGTCTATATAGCGTGCCGAGCCAAAAAATCCGGTTCTGATTCCCGTGTCCAGGCGTCCTGTTTAAGCTATTTTTTGTTTTGTCATCATGGCTCACTACCTTTTAGTGTTGGTATACGTGTATGTACGAATTACACTATTGTGTTAGAGATGAGTAAGGTTGAAATTCTTCCTCTTTCATCCATAATTCTAACTTCTGTAATTTTCCTCTCCACCTCCTTATTACTTGGCTATATACCACCTTATTATTTACTTCCACAGCCCATATTAGCATAGCTGTCCAATTTTTATCCACTCTTTCCTGGCTTCCCGTACCACTCTCTTCAATCTTTTATTATTTTACTTAATACTCCTTCCGAATGCTTTATTTTTCTCCTTCACTGCTTCCTTCACCCTGTTGTTCCACCAAGGCATCTCCTTCCATTAACTCTGATCATTTGTCCTCCCACAAACTTCCTCTGCAGTTCTCACCAAACATTTATTAAACCTTTTCCATTCCACCTCTACACTTTGCAACTCATCCTTGAGAATTAAGCTTCTTGCTGTTCATAGGGACAGTTCTCTTTCCTCTTCATTTTTTAACCTCCACACCCTTATTATTGTTTCTTGTTTTACTATCTTTCTCCTACATTACCACCCCTTCTTGTATGTCACCAACAACCTATGTTCACTATTTAAGGACACACTTGGTATTAACTTTATTACAGTCTGCCTTTTCATTTCTTCATCCATGAGAGAGTAGTCTATCACCAACCTTTGTTACCCATCTCATCTGTGTCTAGTGACCAGTTGTCTTTCTCTTTCCTTCTTATACCATTTGTCTACTACGTTCATTTTATTTCTTGCATATGATTCCAACAGACTTCTAACATCCCCCTTTCTCATTATTCTTTCCCTAACACCTCCTCAAACCATCTTATATCTTTTCTTACTTTTACCTCCCTCCATTACTACCTGCCACTCGTTTTCAATACATCATTCTGGATCTTCCTCAAACTTGTCCTTTTATTCTGCTGGGCACCCCACTTGTGGGGCGTACATTTGTATCAACTCCACCTCATTTTTTACTCTGTTATTGCTATATTAATATCCCGTCGTTCGTATATACCACCTCCACAGGCAACCCTTCTCTCAAAATAAAACCCGGTCAGTTTCCCGTCCCTTCACCATTCCCCATCCATAGAAAAATGTAGCCTTTCCTCAATTCCCTAATTCCAATTTCTCTCCACTTAGTCTCGCTCAGATCCAAGACATCCAGCATGCCCAAAATCTCACTAAATTAAATAAATCTTTGACTTAGAATCACACTCAATATACGAGTATACATACCCGCTTCAGTGGCCACATGGTCTAAGGCGTCACTCTCAAAATAGACCAGCCCATCGATGATGGGAAATCAGGGTTCTAAATCCTGTTGAGTGTGTTGAGCTTTTTTCTAAATGGTTTTCTATTCACCCTCTACGCAAATTCACGTTACTTACATTTCTTCTAAACTCAAACTTCTTCGTCCCTAACAGATTAACGTAATTAGTACATATGCGTATACCCAAATAGGTAATAAGACGTGGTGCTAAAGTAATAAATAAAAATAATATAAATCTATGAGTCAAACCTGATATATCCAAAGTGAAAGGCCACCCTGTACTTTTGAGACATGGTGTAGTGTGTCAAAAATAAAATATAGCTATTTCGTCCTTCTTGTGTTTACCTTCCGCTAAATAATTAATACTCCAAATGAATCTATTAAGTAATTAATGTATATCTTTCTGTCCAACGTGTTTGGTTTTAATTCATTACGAAACGACGTGTTACGCCTCAAGGCCCAATCACAAGTCGCAACTCACATCAGCAAATTTGTCCTAGTGTAGCTACAAGTAGAACATATTTAAAAACCTCACAGCGTTTCCACGTCCAGAGAAAAATAAAATCAACTGGGTAAAGAGAACCAGGAATTTCTAGCTAATGGGTAGACCCACTCTTTATTTACCTGTCCATGATTACGTTTTTATAATAATACGTCAACTAGGTCTCAATCTAAGGGGATAAGGAATAAGAGAGTAATTTAAATATTAAAAAATATATTACGTTTAACATCTTGGTTACTAATAGATTTATTTAGTGGATGAGAAAGGTATTTCATATGATGTGTACCCTCATTACTAGAGAGAGAGAGGATGGAATAGTCATAGTGAAAAATCACCTCCAGTCTATCTGGATGAGTGAGATTGGAGCCCCAACTTTCTTGTAATTGAAAATTCACTCCATTTATACCTTATATTACTATACTGGTACAGGCATAGGAGGAAATAAATCAACATTAGCGAAAAAAAGTCGAGAAAATGGACCCATTTGGGGCTCGAATCTTTACCTCTCTGCCACAGGAAATACATTCTATTATGAGAATGATGGTTTTAGACCATGGGATAAATAGTATGGATCATAGATAAAATTAACTCTCATTGGAACGGATAGAGTTTAGAGATAGTTCTAATACAATCAAAACAAATGCGTACCATCGCTATATTTGAATTAATATAAATCTAAACATATGTTAGAGAACTTCTTCACAGTCATGGGGCCACAGAACTGTTTTGAGTGGTCCGTGAGTTCACAAAGATCACAACTCTCTAAAACTATTATTCCCACAATATCATATTTATGACATCTGGACAGCTGACTACTCAGAACTGTCTGGTAAGGCCTTGAAGCATTGATACATTTTCTCACAACATATGTCCGTGAAGGTGAATTTTTTGATATTCTCACATTGTAATCAAAGTACCAAAACGAGCTAAAAGAGTAATCCAGAAGATTAAAATGTCATCGCTTCCATCGTATGTATTAACTTTGAAAGCAAATAAATGGCACCAGCCATTTCGTATAGTAGGCCATATATATGCAAATATACACACATAAACTAGTTATAGCTCACCAATACTATACTGTCCTTGAAATGAGTCAGTTTTGTTTACACAGTGATGTGAAATTACATTTTACTGCTCCAAAATCGCAACTCTTATCATGTGAGTGTCCCAATTTTTTATTTTTTTTTAGATATTTAGAGGGAATATTTGCATTTGGAAAGGTTAAAAACCATTGTCTTAAATTTCAATTAAAGGCATATTAAATTATTTTATAATATTTGTAATCCTTTTTACAAATGGCAAAACAATGACATAGGTCAGAAGAAGACCGATGCTTCTTTTCATGATCGATGACAGTTCTTTTTATTACAACCCCCTTCATAGCTTCCACGTTCATCGGAGCTGAAAGGTTTGGAGTAAGGGAAGGGTTAGAACGTGGCCCTGTATGCCATTGGGATGGGAGAAGGGAACGGAGGGAAGAAGGGAGGAAGAAGCTGATGGATTAGTTGCTCGTTGCGAAAGCTAATTTTCAAGACAGCACGCTGCCTCGTTTACCATTAATAATTAAAGTATTGTAATTAAAAGGTAGGCCTACCGTTCTGAATTTCCGTCGACATAAATATTGTTGAGTGAAAGGGTGAAAGTCTTTCGAGTAAATACTTCACTAAAGTATCTGGGAGCTTTCTTAAAATGAAAGTAAACTATTAAAATAAAGAATAAAATAGCCGAAGCTATTATTTATGTTTTTTAGTGAGGAGTTCTTAATCTATGTATCATATTCTGATAACTGAAAAATGAAACCTGGACACGGGAATCGAACCAGGACACTTTGTATTAGTACGCCTATGCTCTTACCACTGAGCTATCCAGGAATCGTCCCAAAGTCAGGGTCATTATTCACTCATATTTTAAGGCAGAGTCTATGATGGACGTGAAGAAATAGTCGGCTACAAATGTGTGATTTTATTAAGATGAAGAGCTATCAGATAACGCAGTCACCTTCGACTCGGTAGTTGGATTAATGCGTTCACTTGTACAACTATTATAATTGTAAGGGATTGATTATCTAATAATCAAATAGCCGGAGCTATTATTTATGATTTTAGTGAGGAATAATAAAATAAAGCTAAACTCAAATAATTATTTATTTAAATCAACTATATTACGCTACAATTTTATTTCAAGGAACTAAACCAAATTTACCTAAACCAAGTCAGCTCCAAGATTCACAGTTTTGTTCTTGTGTAGTATAAAATTACATTAGATTATTATAATAAATAATTATATTGCTAAGACCCTTTATTTAAGTCGTTTTATTTTTTCCCCAGCACGTATGGGCTATCCAAACTTACAATACACAATGGGGTAAGGCTTAAAAAGGTAGAAGGTATAGGAAATGTACCCACAATTGCGCGAAAGACGAGCTGGAAACTGTTGACTCTTAAGGGAAAAACCCGACCCTCAGTATACCTGGTTTAGATTAAAACCAATACCTACCTGCCTCTACCAAACTAGACTAGATAGATGTGCTAGTTGGTTTACATGTCCACTGATGTGGATTTTATACCCCTATACTTTAGAATTTCAAAGCCATTAAAATAATAATAATGACCACGATTCTTAGAATTATGTCCAAACACCACATATATTGATTATGCTACTTATATAATTGATTCAATCAAAGTAATCAAGTATAATCACACGGCCTAAATTGAGGTGTGTTTGTATATTATTGCTGTGCTCTAGATTGTGAATGACAAAACGAGTATTGCAAGGTATTTAGATGAGTTATTACACAAATAGAACATATGCACTGACAACAAACACAGAGTCTCAGCAATCCTCAAGTAAATCAGTTCAGAAGGATGAACAAATAGTAATGTATCCCAGCTAACAGGGCTAATTAATCATTATCAAGTTTGGGGGGTGTTATTTGTGCCCGTTTTTGGGGGCTACGTGGGTTAGGACGCCGGAACATCAGTGCATGTATTGGAGGGCTACCAATTGAGCCCAGGATACTGTGCTTCATCAAATGTGTAGTATCACCTAGAGTTCAGTCAGGCCAACGGTTAAGTATTCCTTGCAATTATTCGTTCTGCTACAAGCTTCTAAACAGTCTTTTAAATTCTTTCGTATTTTTAAATATCTCTAACAACATCACGTTTTGTAATATACATAGTAGTACAAATAAAAACCATAAAAACTAAAGCCGAACTTCAATTACGAACCCATACAATCATATATCCTCTTACCTTCCCCCCTATATCCTGACACCATAGGCCCACATCTGGAAGGTGGAAGGTGGTCACATCTGGAAGGTGGAAGGTGGTCACATCTGGAAGGTATAAGGTGGTGACAAAAGATTTATTTCTCTATACGTATGAATGAGTTCTTCGAGTATTTAATTTCCTATAATCCTAAAGGTTGTTCGAAACGAAAGATAGAAAAATATATCATATTCAATATAAAAAATCTTTAAAAATTATGTTCAGAATGTTTCCAAAGCAATTTTGCTGCTTATCTGTGGCTTATACAAACCAACACAATAGTAACAAATTAACAGAGATATGGACAAAGAATCTATCACTTAGCTGAATTTAATAATATTGTAATTAATTAAATATGACATATCAAACATTTAATTACATTTAAACTTTCTATAGTATTGTTAACAATCTCAGAAACACAAGTAAAATATATTTTAATTTTAATATTATAATTGATTAACAAAGATATGTGGGGAAAATTAAGATTCTGAAATAAAAAAATGTGAACTCGACAACTCGACCAATCTATACAATCTATACTAATAGATCTTTGTTGGAAAGAAAACTTTATTTCTACTTTCTCATCTTAACACTTCAGGTTATTAGTTTATTGAGAGGTTTTTAACTTTTAATGTGCTCTCAAACTAGAGACAAATGGGACTGACAATTCCGTATTTAAAAATGTCTGTTTGTCTATCGGACCCTCTGTTTGTCTATACCTGAGCTACATCCAAAAACAATTTTTTAATTCAATTAAAACTTGCAACTAAGATGTTATATGATCATTATTATCTAGAGACCAAATTTGGAAAATTCGGAGCTTTTAAAAAATTGTTTTAAAATTTTTGTTAAAAATGGCAATCTATGGAGTGTCTTAAATTATATGTTGATTATTTTTTAAAAATATGTTTAAATAAATGTAGCTCACTTATTTTTGAAGATTGGAAGTCTTTTGAAATAATTATTACGATTTTGTTCAAAATATATAATTGTGGAGGGATTTACATTATGAATGACAATGTAAACTTAAAAAAAAAAAAAATGATGGTAGCTCACTGATTGGTGATTTTTGAAAATACGAAATGTGTACCATGTGAGATGTTGTCCAACCATTTATTTTAATATGATTATTCAATGGCAAAAAGTGCATATTTGATGTTTTTGAACGTTGGCGTACTTAACAACAAAAAAATCCATTGTTTTAAATAACATTTATTAAATAATGTGAAAAGGGAACTGGTGGTGGAAAAATGACTATCTGCCAACGTAGTGCCTATTAACCTATTCATATCGATATGTTTTGACTCTAGTTTTACTATGATACACAGTATTTAGTAAAAAAAAATTTTTTTTTGACTCTACCTGAGCAAAGGAGCTAAGCTTATCTGATGGTTTAATGTGACGGGGATATCAGGGTTTTATCTCCTGTTAAGTGTACTGTGTACCATGTGTACCACTTTGGTCACGTGGTCTAGAGGTGTTTCTCGGAAACGACGGCACTGGGGTCACAAGCTTGGCTTGGATATGCTTATTTGTTTCACTAGATTTCATCGTTGCAAAGTTTACGATATGAATAATTTTTAAATTTTTTATTTGAAGTAGGACTGATTATATCAACACACGACATTTCTTAAACTAAATTAAATCTAGAACATAGTCATCAACTAGCGTCCTGGCCGTTGATTCATAATTGTTAAAGAGGAAACCCACAATCTACCAATGGTAATATTGTCGGCCATGTCGGGAATCGAATCAGGGACATTTAGAATATGAATACTACTTTTTATATAATTCCACCTCCTGTAGGCCTAATATAATAATTTGTAATATACAATCTTGGGATACTACACTAAGGAAAATATTCCGAGGCTAACGGAATAAATAATAATATTATTATATAATAAGTAACAATATAATTATAGTCCAATTAATTTACTATAAAATAAATATGATTGGTAAATATTGTCAAGGATTAGTACTTTAGAATGTCGATTTTAGTTTATAATGACCCTCATATCC
The DNA here is from genome assembly GCA_039000515.1 of Timema cristinae. Taxonomy (NCBI): domain Eukaryota; kingdom Metazoa; phylum Arthropoda; class Insecta; order Phasmatodea; family Timematidae; genus Timema; species Timema cristinae. Next base: position 15,230,195 of record JBCFYV010000012.1, on the reverse strand, counting down.
TCTCCAAGAGAAGCTAGTTTGAGTCCTGGAGGGGTCTAAATTAATTATCAATTGTTGCGATTGAATTTGAAAATAATGTAAATATAGACCTATGTGATAGTTTCGCTTCTTCTTTGTTAAGTGTTCGTTTTTATATAAATTTAAAAGAAAAATGTCTCCTGCCGGACAGAATACAATCAATCTCCTGTCCATGTACTATCGCCTTAGAGACTAGACTAAACTGTATATCATCACTTAGGTAACTGCATCGTTACTATTGAGAGCCAGCTTGGTCATTTTCTCGTTTTTTGTTTGGTCAATCTCCCTAAAATATAAAATAAGTTTCGAAACGCTGGTTAGTCGATGTTGCCAGTAGCTCCATTTTATGACAAAACATCAACTTCTGACATAACTGAGCTCGAGGTGATTTGGCAACGGCTAACTGAGATATAGCAAAGATAGAACTTTCTCCACAAGATCTGTAGTTACCTCAGCGATGATATTGGGTATATAGAGTTGGCATACCTGATTGATTCGGAAACAAAAGAGCCTTTTCTCAGCCACGAGGCCACAACAACACAACAACCACAACAGATAGATGCTCCGGTCTCCAATACGACAAGCTGTACAATTTTAACTGTATTAACACACTGTATAGCTGTGTAATATTTTCTCATTAAATCTCCTATCTACAAATATGCAACATATACATTAGTTAACAGTATGGTACTGAGAATTTGTCTTAATAGATGTTTTTTTTTTACTCTTTCTCCACGAAAAATAGATATATTTTCTTTAAACTCTAACTTTATCATCCATAAACTATTGTTGTAAATATACAGTAGTTTAACGGTTGGCAAGACGTGATACACACACCAAAAAAATCTTAAATAATATTACAAAGTCTTAAGTAGAATCGTCAGGAGGTAAAAGCTATTAATATAACGTTTTCAGAGCTTTCACTGAACATAATCATTATTATTGATAATAAATAATAAATTAAAATAGGATTTTTAATTCTATGCTTCACATTTAATTATGCCTCGCATTGAGTGGTCAAAGGATGTGATGTAATATCATTTGTAAATAATTATATTATTCAAAAAAAGTACAAACTCTATTAAAAAAACACCAGATATTGGATGTTTATGAATTTGTTAAGAAAGGAAATTAAGAGCGTGCATCACATACCAATCAACTCTTTGATAAAGTTTGCTAGAGATAGTAAATTTACACGAACACTATTGCACGTGGATAATTTATGGTTAAACATCAATGAAGATAATGATTTAATAGAAGCTCCTAATGTTGAACATGGTTGAAATAAAAAATATTTTGATAAAAAAAACTACATCAAAAGGGCCGTTTTTGACCATTTTATAATGGTTTCATAGATAAGAACTGTGCACAAATCTTCATTCAGTCATAATAGGGACAGATTGTAATTATTAACAAGCAGCTTTGTCCCTCTGTCCCCCAAAGTCACTGCGGAAAATTTCGAGTAATCATTCAAGTACGAATGCACTGCACACTTTTCCGGCTTATTTTAGGTCTTTTCCCTTTTCCCTTGTACTCCATTATCCCTCTCTCTCTCTCTCTCGCGCACACACACAAACACACACACACAAACGCAGATAAGAGCCTGGAGCCTAGTTGGGCCTGCTATGATGAACGTTCTTAATGTAAATATAAAACAATGACTGTAAGAAGAATTATAAAAATGCTGAAACATATTAAATTAAAAACCATATAAAGGTTAATAAACTATAATAATATTCCAAAATATTAAAACAAAAAGCAATATTATTATTAGTTAAATCGTTAGTAAAATTGAACAACAATATATATTCGAATAATTAGATATTTTTACAAAGGAACATTTAAAAACAATAAATAAAAAATGTGTAAAATAACTGTGTGGGGTGATTACAAACTAATTTAAAGTAGTGAAAGGAGTTTTTTTTATAACTAGATTCTATATTTAATGGTATGAAGAGATTCCATATAATTAGGTTTACAGAGCCATTTCACATCCTGCTATTAGCAAATACAAAGTGAAGAATAATTAAATGTGAAGAATTAATAAGCTAATTATCTTTGAGATTATTCTTTCTTATCAATAATAATAATAGTAATAATAATAATATAATAATCAATTAAAATCTCCTTATAAATTTAAACTGTTCTTCAAATAATTAACCGAGTTAGTTTGAAATTAATTTCTGTTTATTTAGTCTACATTCAGCTTTAAAACACCCATTTAGTATTTACATTTTTTTAAATCAATCATTTATGTTCAGTTTATCTAGAAGCCAACGTTGAAAACAAAATTGACTCTGTACTTACTTGTATCAATTTGTTCGCTCTTTTATCTATCAATTTTATTCATTCATTGTTACCTCATTTTATATTGAGATCACGTTTAAAGAGGGAGGAGGAAAAAAAAGGCCTTTTTACGTGAAACCAGACCCGCTTATAATAACGGTGAAAAGATATAGGTCTCCCCAACTGGGCTATATATCTATTACCCTCCGTTTTGTTTTTTCTTATATTCCCTCCCAACTCTACTCACAAATGGAGTCTCTCCCTTAAACACTCAGAATGTATCTTCTTTCATGCTTTTGAAGCAATATTTAGAATTCCTAGTGCATGAATGGCATATATCACAAGTGTTTATTAAAAGTCAATTGGCTGGCTCAAAACCTTTTATTACAAATTTATAACTTTAAAAGGAATTCTACTTCGTATATACGTTATGTGATGTGCTCAAAAGCTGTGTCTTTTTTGACAGGCTGAAACTGTAGCAAGATTTTAGCGGAAAGAACATTAAAAAAAAAACATGCTTTCTTTGCGGTCAACCTTTTTATAACTTCTACTGTGTACATTATTAGTATTATTTTGTGGGTAGTGATATTATCCATCAAAAGAAACATTTGAATATTTAGACTGCAAATATAGTGAACGTTTGTCAATATTAGATAAACTATTCATTTGAAATATTCTCTAAAATTTTCTTTAAGGCACAACTAAGCTATTTTTATATTCTCATTAGTCCTATTAAATATAGATGCATTTATTTTGAACGTTTTGTAGTTTTATATTTCAAGATTACAGTAAAATAAGGATCTATTACGTTATAAATGTTTTAATTTCTTTAAAAATACTGACATATTTTCAATTAAAAAAACGGTAGATATTATTATTTATTTATCTAAAAAATATTAATTTTAATAGATGATGTTCTTACTTCAGAAAAACTATATAGAGAAAGTAAATTTGTAAAGTGTTTTACTCTGACGGGGATTGAAGTGACGCACTTTCTTATTCTTTTTATGATAGAATATTAATATATAAACAATATTATTTCCTGTCTCATAGAGAACTAATATTTAACCTGATTCAACAAAGATGATTTTATAAACTTTTATTATTTAAAATAATCTTAATATATAATAATATTTTGGATTAAACTATTTGTTGACCATAGATATTAGTCTTGTATATCAAGCATTTGTGTGCATGTGGACAACATTCCAGCTTAATCAAAATTAGTTTGCTGGTGACAAATAAAATGGGGTTCAAATATAGTCCAAGAATACTGAGTTCTTAAATAAAATAACTTCCCACCCTTTTCAACACAAATTTTGGATACATTTTATTAGTTAATTAATAGGTGTATAAACTGGGCGGGTAGTAAGATGTGGTGGAAAAATAAATTTGATACAATGTTATTAATGTATTGTTTCTAGCTGAAGTTACTACTGGTTTTATATTAGTGTGTTTTTAATCTCACATGGTTTTATTTAATTTACATTTTTAGCACCGCGTCTTACTACCCGTTCAGCTTATACCCATCTTACACTGTATATACTGTACATAAATATATCAGCACACCAATTACACAATAACTTAACTTGACAAAACCCGCTCTAGTGCTCGAATAGTTAGAGGCGTCACACTCGCAATAGATTGGACTGCCAATGACTGTGAGACCGGGGTTAAAATCCGTGTTGGGTGTACTGACTGTGGATTTTACTAAATGGTTTTCTACTCTTTCCACGTAAACTAAGGTATACTTTCTACAAACTCAATCATCCTTGACTCTAGCACGTTAGTCGTAATTTTAGCTCTATCTAAAAAATTAAGGGCAATTGACTAATTTTTAGAAAGCTCGAAGTTTTAGAGGAAATGTTTAAAGATGTATCTTAAAATTGATATTTGGTATGGATTATACATGGAAAATATCACAATTTACTTGATTTTGAGAGGAACGTCCATTTAAAGCTAGCTTACTGGTACGAGATTTTAGAAGGTTTTTGCACCAAGCTATAATCTTTATATATTATAAGGAAAGTTTCTGTTCTTTCGTATGCTGGCTTTTAATTTAAGAATCAATTAATAAATTTTGATGCGTTACCAAGTATATTATATAGAATTTTACAGGGAAGGCTTTAAAATATTGATCAACTAGATAAACTCAACAAAATTTATAGTTTTCCGAAGATTCTGTCTTAAATCACCTGATCACGGGAGTATTTTCCGATTGAATGTACAATTAATTAGTTTCTTGTTTAATATTCACGCCAAATCTAAAGAGTAGGCCTAATCCTGTTTTGGTTTGGCTGAGATTGGGGTCTGCTTCATTATATTTTGGCACACCTAAGACTAAACTGCTGACAAGGGTATTTCCAAAAAAATAAATAATATAATAGCAAGATAAAACATGGAATATGCCTGATTAATAAACTATAATAGCTTATACAAATTACTTACGTATGGATTTATTGAACATCCGGCTGCAATAAATATAATTACTTTGCTCGGATCCACATAAGTTATAAAATTAAATATATCTTAAATTTTTAATTCATTATAAACCATCAACTTCGGCTTTAGTAGACCTAAAAACGAAAACGTCAAAAGAAAAATGTAATTTTAACGTTGTTTAACTTTGAAAGCAAGCCTTTATTTGTGTTTGAACTTAAGACTTGAAGTAATTTTTTTTTTATAAAAGAGTTCCTTATTTTGGTAGCACATAGAGCAACTGAAATTATGGAGTGGGAAGTGGATTAAAGGTTGAGTGCAGACAGTCACTGCATCACACCCTACAGGCTTGAGCTTTACACCGTGCTTGTAGCATTGTAGCAGGGGACGAAAGGCTGAGTGCAGACAGTCACTGCATCACACCCTACAGGCTTGAGCTTTACACCGTGCTTGTAGCAAGCAATGACAGACGGGTACTTCGCTGCCACTTCCTTTGCCGACAAGGTATGGAGGAGTGAGGCAATGGCCCCTATTTAGAGCTGCTTTTATCACACTAACTTAGATACTGGGTGTGTGACTTTTTGATGCGGAGGATGGAATGTTAAACAAGAAACTGTTATGACCCATTAAATACAAATATTTTGAAATTAAAAACCTTATCAATATAGACTACGAAGTTTTTGTTTGTTTTTATCAATGAATATTACTACCCATTCAAGCTATTTGATTATGTATTAACTACGCTAATGTGTTAGGGATGAAAAAGGTTGTATAAATATGATGTATAACTACTTTTGCCTGGAAAGAGAGTAGAAAACCATTAAGGAAAACCCACCCTCAGTCCACCCAATCATGATTCAAACTATAATCTTAGTAGTAATATCCCTGGTATATATCCCGTGAATGAAGGTATTAAATGTTGTGATTAGTTATGAGACGTATGTGACGTATAAGGAACATGACGTGTATGTGACGTATGTCAGTGACCGTTATGTTTATTAATGACGTCATATTTAGATAGATTTCAAATTGTTATAAGATTTAATTACTCACGAAACGCCGTACTCATCAATGCACCATCGCACATTGGTTATTCGTTCCAATAACCTTGTAATATGTAACCGCACCCTTTCAGATTAAACATTGACATTTTTACATATGTTATTAGAAATGTTAAAGTCACACTAAAAAATTATATGCACATCGAACTAACTATATTGATTTCCAGCGCTTATTATATTTTTATTTTCAACGGATCCACCGTCTCCGACCAAATTTCCGGCCGCCATCTTCGTATCGACCACGTTTTCTGTATTGACCAACATTGACTTCCGCCATCTCCGACCAAAATTCGTGGCCACCATCTATCTCTCGACTACGATTACCGTATCGACCGACGAGGTTCACTAAAACAGATTTTATTTAAAATCTGAAGCTTTTGAGTTAGTGACTAAGAAAATTCGAGTTCAAATAAAATTTCTCTTTATTGAAATATATTAATTAATGTTAACAAATTCTGTCACAAGCTGCTGTTTACTGTATATCGTTTTAGTTAATATGTTTTCAGATACTACATTATTCAAATATACGGATTTCTCACTTTATTAGTAAAAAACCACGATTCTAAATTGGTTCGAACAACTTGTATCCAAATTTTCACTGGAAATGTCAAAAAGTAAAAAAGAGTGATTTCGATAAGCGATCGGACCAAAATTATGGAATCTGTAGTATATGCGATTAGATAAGGTTTTTTTGAACTTTTGTGGTTCGACTAAATTTTATATTGAGGGATATTCAAAATCAAATAACAATTTGTTACTGTTTATAAATAAATAAGGTCTGAGATTTAATATATTATATTTGTGCGAAACTAATTTATTTTAATTTTAAAAGAGTAGAATGATGTTAAAACGGATTCAGATTTGTGGCAGTGACGTCACAAAAGAACTACATTTATTAATTCGTCACAATTGCATGACGTCTTCAAATTGAATGAATTAATATATTCTGTGACATTTGATTCTATGCCTGTTTGTGGTTGAAGAAAATTACCCATCACTATTTGCCATGTTTTATTAATGACGTCATATTTAGATATAAGTTGGGAAACTATATTTAAATAAGTTATATGTCTCTTACTAGAAATATATCATTTAAATCGAAGGGAAATATTACTGGAAATGAAAGATAAATACACATTGTTTTTCACATTTTATTATTATAATCAAGTAAATACACATTTTTCACATTTTATTATTATAATCAAGAAAATACACATTTTTCACAATTTATTATTGCTATGCATAAAAATACAAACATCGTCGAAAAACTATGGATAGTCAAAATATGGGATAGAGTCGGGCGGGTAGTAAACGATAGACAATGGTCTATGAATACTGATACATTAGGATGGTTGAGATATTTTACGTTGCGTGTGATATATTGTTAAAGACCGTACAATGTTTTTAATTCGTCCATAGACAAGTATATCCGAATGTTTTTTTTTTTCACTCAGGCTCAATTTCCACACGCCGAAAAGTTTTTTTACAACTATATTAAAGTCATCCATGTTCAACTCAAAGTTTATACAGTTAGCAACACAATCGGACCGAAACAGCATTTCTTTGATGAAAAGGTGCCATTGTGGGACGTTGAGAAACAGACGCTTGGAATTTGACGAAAACATCACGTGAGCGTAAAAGTGGCAGTTAGGAAAGACACCCACAGTTAAGTGTTTGTTCTGTTTGTCATTTAGGTAGAAAGTCTTAGTCACCCGACGTCGACGACGGTCGATCAGACGGGAGATGATCCTCCACCACATTACAGCTGCATGTCACCTTCTCCATCGCTGTCTGCGTCTAAACTGATGACCTATAATCAACAGTAATCACAATTAAAGTTAGTATCTTCATCATTGTCTTCGATGAATGGACAAAATTTATACAATATCTCGGCGCTGTGAATTCTGACGGATCGTGCCAAGGTGTTTGCATTTTTATAACGCGCACGTGGCGATGTCATGACAAGGAGCGGTACATCCCCAACAATTGGAGTTGATAAAATCTACAAAGGGATATTTATATTACTCGTGTATAGGGATGAATGTGAGACGGGACAAGAAATTGCCTTTTTGTTTATTACATGCGTAAGGTACGATGGCTTTATTTAATTTTGCTTTAGAATTGGAACCAATTTGGAGTAGCACAGTCCAGTGGTATTATTTAATTTATAGCACGAGGATTTTTTATCGTTGATGAAACTTGTTGCTAGCTCGGTGACCACCCACTCCTTTTTTTAGTAACGATAAATTAAAAATCAAATATGGCCAACATGATGATGTTAATCTGTCAAATAATTGAATATAAACGATTAAATAATATTCTAGTATAACTTTGATATCTAATGCTGGAACACACGTTTAGGCACCCCTACGCGTACAGCCTGAAAATCTGCCAAAGTGACGTTTGGACAGCGTGATGGCCAATTGGTCGTTCTTGCACAAGTCGGTGGTATAGAACAGGTCTGTGAATCTCCTCAGTCTCAAGCCAGTGGACTTGGCAATGGCATACAGGAAGCAATAGTGGCCGCACACACTGGACGCTATGGCTTGGAGTCATTTTCTGTTATACATCCATTGTCTCGAGAGTTTATTAATGAGTCTAGTCATAGCTAGGCTCGGTCATCTGGCATATGTATCATAATACACTCCAAATTTGGAAAAATATAGAACCACCCAATGGGAGCCGGGTTTAGTGTGAGGGTCTAGATTGACCATAAATAAGGCAAGACGAGTGAAATTTGAGGTAATTTGTCGAAGGGAAATGTCCCCCTATAGATTGAAATTTTTCGTTGAAGTAGTGTGAATATTTGATGCGAATTCATGGTCCTAATAATTAATTTTCACTTCCCGATTAGAATCAATCGACACCGTCCCCTCGTACTCAGAGTAGAACAAACAGGTTATGGTGGTTTTAAGATCTGTATTGAGCCTTAACTCAAATCTCACGTCCCCCTCTGACTGAAGGCTAGTGTGCGAGTCCTGCCCTGCACCCTCGGGAGTCAAGTCGAACGCCAGCATATAGTAACCTTTATCGAACATGTCTCACGTGATTAAATGTCCGTTGTTTTGGTGGTGTATAGCCAATCCTGAAAATAATGTGTCATAGGCAAGGGTGGACGTGCCGACGTTGTCAAAATTTATCCAAATGAGCAAATGTTTTTGGATCCCGTTTACATACAGGATGAAATGATTCAGGTTTCTATGAATGAGTTGAAACGTATTCGTGTTCAAACTGCCCACAAATACATCGTTAGACACCATAGTGAATAAAACAATTTTAGGGATCACCCCCTGAATAACATTGTTTAGGCTCAAAAACTTGAATCCTTTGGGTACGGTCACAGACTTGACGTCCACCCGATTGATGAGGTATTGGGCCGGCTTTTATAATAGTGTATTTTCTATAGTGAGTGAAATAGTCGGTGACACTTCTACGTGTTTCACAAAGAGGGAGGCGTCTACAATTTTCAGATGGACGTCAGTGTTTAAATTGTCTGTGTCTGTGAGCAGATTAAACTCTCGTTTTTGCGAATTAATTTAACGCACATGGATACATTTTTCAATAGAAATATGTGAAATATTAAATATATTGACGTGTAAACAACAAGTCGATCGGATGTTTTAACAATTTTAATCTCATGGCGAATCTTTTGTTCTCTGTGGATAGTTGTCTATTGAGGTTGTAATAAGTGTTTCGTTGAGAGAGATATTGAGTTGACTAAATAAAGAATGGATCACGTTGTTGACGTATCCGATTTCATCGTCGGCTGCGACCAGTGTCCCACCTCCTTTCTCGAGTTGAATACGAAGATATAATTTAACCAAAGCGAGGTCACGAAATTACTCGCCATCTCCAGGACAGAATAAATACTATTGAGAATCGTTGTCCACGGAAGTGATGGTCTTGTATTCAACATCTTTTTTATTTTTGATTACTGTTTGAATGAATTTTTCGTCCAAAAGATTGAGTTATGTTTTCGAACACTCCATAATTAGTCGAAAATATCGTTTTAAACGCGTTTCTTTAACTATATCACCATGTGGCTATATCGGACAGTATGTGTGAACATGTTATGTGTTTTCACACCACTTTTGCCCCTTCACAAACAACGATTTGACAAATAGAAATAATACGCCCAAGAATGATACGACCAGTTGTTATTTTCAGACCTTTGCATTTTATAGCTGGCGTGATAGACGAGACCAATGTTTTCTCTCTCTCCCTCCATTGTTAAGACTAAGCTGCATTACTACCTCCTGTATCTATTTATCTAGTTATTTTATCTAAAATATAAAACCGCTACGGTGGGCACAGGACCCGATTGTACATTCACTCATTTGCCAAACTTTGTGTATAAGCCTATACTTATAGAGTCAAAACTACATTTATCTACTGGAAAATAAAATATAGAAAAGCACACGTGATGTGCGTTGGCGGAGGTTAACTGTATTATTCTAACCCATCTGACATAGGATTCACCTAGCATCTGTGGATCTATAATGTCTGTGTACATAAATAAAGGTTCTGTTTTGATTGAACTAGGACCGGGTAGTTTACAATTAGGTCGCAAAAAGACCCTCTTAATATCCTCGCTCATGAAATCCCCCATATGTGTATTAACAGCATTAAGCGAATCTATGTTGGGTAGTCTGTTTCAAATGGTCGTAATCAAGTCTCTGATGCCAACAAAGAGACGAACTGGAAATTCTATTTTAAATTTTCTTGTCGCCACAGTAAATGAAATTGTGTCTTTAATCGTGTAGTTATATTCGACTTGTCGGCCGTCTATACACCCTTTTGTTTTTTTAATATCTGTTAACATGGTTTTATCGCAAAGAATGTACCATTGAAATTCAGATATTATAACCTAGAGATCAGCTTTATCACTTGTCGTGTTGTTAATTTTATTATAAAGATTTTTAAAGGAGGTGAAATCTTGTTGAGAAATGAAACACGTCCCACTTGGGTCCCCTATACGTTTGCCGCTGGTTCTTTTGTCCTAGGATAAAATGTTATCTTCGAGAATTTCAAAACCTAGGGGATAGGATAATTCGGTTAGTCTTACCTCCCACTGGTCGTGTTCTAAACGTATATATTGTGCCAATTTTGTCGTATAGTAATAGAGTGTATTATTTTATTAATAATCGGCACTCGAATCCATGTGTAGTGCTATATAAAACTGACTCATATTTGTTTAATGTCTGACGCACGTACCCAGCCTTTAAAAGAACTGGCATATCCTTTCCACTTGACTAGATGATGTTGAAAGCCCTTAATATGCTTACCCTGTACTATTTTATCTATTTTAAAAATTTTCGGACAACTCACGCGAACTAGTTCGTAGTTATACAATTTTCCCTCTATGAGACGACCATAGAGATCCTGTAACGAATAGACTGGTTGGGAAAGTCAAGGAATTACTTTAACAACGTTAAGTATTCCTCGCGTAAAATTAGCTTCGTATCCTTTCTCAAAAATAATTTTTTTTACTTATGCGCTCATGATCACCCACCTCGAACAAAATATTCCCAATTTTAATTTTAACCCACTGTTTTCGAAGTCGTAATAATATTTTAAGTACGCGAATAGGATTGACTGACGCTGGAGCCATTCTTATGGTCGAATGGACACTAACGTTATAATTGTGAACTAGCTTGTCCAGTACATCGATGTAGTTGTAAGCGTTGAATGCGGTGGGATATTTCCACATTTTAGTTTTCAGCATCCGATTGAAACGCTCCACGACGGCCCCCTTTATGTGTGTTTTATGAAAATGATAAAAATGAACGCCGGCGCGTTTCAAAAAGGTTCGAAATTTATAATTTAAAAACTCTCTATCCTTGTCCAACTGAATCGAAAAGAGGCTTCTTCGCTTAAAAACCCGTTTTATAGTCAAAATTATGTCTGCACCGGATTTTGATTTAAGCGGTATAGACCACGCGTACTTTGAAAATACGTCAATAATGTTTAGAAGATAGTTGAAGCCTTTGTTGTCCTTTTCAAAAGCTCTCATATCTACTTAATCTATCTCCCACACATCGTCGATATTGGCCACTTTGTACGGGTTACGTGGAAACCTTTTTCTTAAATTGCGGTTAAGAGTGTACTCGTCCTGCCCCGTTAACCATTCGTCTACTTTTATTTTATCTACTTGACTAGCCTTTTGAAGTTTTGGAGTGGATGAAAACGCCAACGCTTGCGGGAGATCATAATATAATATTTTTTTTAAAGCGGCGGTCATCTGATCGTGTTCCAACCAGGTATGGCCGGAAACAGTTTCGAAACGATTGTTTTATATTTAAAACCTCAACTGGACGTTATTTTTACGTCAGAATCAAAGTTTTGACGATGAGCGCTAGTGGCAATTAGTATGTCTTTATATTTTTTAAATCACTCTCTGTAATTATATCTTTATTTACGTTTCTTTTCTTCAACAACTCCCAAAGTCCTCGCGTACCCTTATAGTGTGTGTTGCCCGGGTAGATATATCGTTATCCTCTACGGTAAAACTCAAGTTGCTAATTTTGAAACTATCCACCTCTTTCATAATTCCAAATACAGGGTCTGTAGACACTCTCCTGTTTACGTAAGGTGATACATATTTCCCGGCTATGCTACTGATTAGGTGGGAGAAACCTGTTTCGACTTCATCAGATTATGATCTAGGCACCAAATATGATTCTCCCTCCACTCACTCCTCGTTATCTTTTTCTGGCGAGTCTCTAACAGGTGTGCTTTCTTACGCCACCTCGTATGAAAGGAATTGAGTTGGAACCGGTTGTCGCCTAACTAAAGGTCGTTTTCTTTTTACTTTTCGTCTACCTCGTGTAATGTTGACCGGTCTAAGACTTAATAATTGGGGTTCCACGATAGGTATATTTATGGGTCGTCTCACTCTCTCCCTGTTGGTTAAATGTCGCTGTTAAAGCTTTCTAAAACTAGCCAATCTTTGATAATCGTCACTTTTTTTTCTAGATTTCCAATTAAGTATATTTTTCATCTCTACTAAATCGGAAGACTTGTCATTGCGCTTACCACGAAATAGTTCGGATGGAACGAGAAAAATCTGTTTAAGTTGTGACATATTATTTAACTAAGGTCCCAACAAGAGCGTAAAGAATAGTCGTTAGAATGATGCTTAGGAATTCGCTCGATTGAACGGTGATATTCCTTTTTCTCTTCAACGAAACACCGCTACTAGCCAATTTTCGCATACAATTTTTATACTTTATTAATTTATGCTTATCTTTTTTACTAATTTTAATATTGTTGTTTACTGTGTTTAGCGCAAATTCGTCAAGTGGTGTTATAGCCTCCGGGTTGACGACTTTGAGAATAACTGAGCGCAATTTTGGATATGTCGTTTTCAATACCGACAGTACGTTTCTATTTTTCTTGACTAGTTTCATCTATTAGTCTAGTTCGGACTAACACTTTGCAAATAGTGTCGAATATGCCCGTTTTGAAGCACAGGCGTTCGTCCACGCTCTGACTCAGATCGAAAAGTAAATATTCGTGAGGTGAGTCGGTCGCTTTCCTATAAATTCTTTGTACTTCGGATGGATTATCTGGATAAACTTGCCTAGCTAGATAGTTTATCTGTGTTTGATCCCGTGGGTTTTTAAACACAATGTGTTTGCGTTAATGGAGATGTCACGAGACTTACTCCCCTGATAAATGTAGGTTAAATTAAATTATAGCTTCTCCAGAACCACTGAATTCAATTCTTTCAGGACAACAATTCAAGCCGAGTCAGTTTGTTGAGCCATCAGAGCCTACAACACTACAACAGTTTGTTTGGAATTACATCGTTTGGTGTAAAGCGGATAAGTGGAATCGGATTCATGTCTACGTTTAAATTACAAGGACAAGTTTATAATTTTTTTAGAAGCTTGCTACTCGTCACCACTAATTGATACCCGTCACCACTAATTACTATTCATATCCACTAATTGCTACAAGCTTCTACAGATATATTTTATTAATAGACCCCTTCCCCGTAAAAAAATATTGTAAATAATCCTGTAAAACAAAGCTTTAAATCATCCATCATGTAAGTATAAAAACAAAACATTTTTTACTTATTTAAAAAAAAATACAGTCCTACCATCACTGTATAGCCCCCTCCCTCTTTTTATCCTTCCTCCTATTTTCATCTCATTTCCCTTTACTCCCCCTACCCCTCGCCCCCTTCCCCAACCACTCTTTCCCTTCAACAACTTTCTTTTTTCCAATGACTATATAATATATTATCGACATTTTTATGAAGAATAAATCTAATTTTCAAAATAAAATTTAGCCTATGTTACTCACTGATAATGTAGCTTTATATTGGTGAAAGAATTTTTTAAATCGGTCCAGTAGTTTTTGAGTTTATCCATTACAAACAAAAAAAACAAAAAATCAAATCTTTACTTTTTATAATATTAGTATAGATAGATAATCAAACACATGCTTCCATACGTTGTGAAAGAAGCCCAAATTTGAATTTGAATTTAGCGTTGTCATTGCAGAACATATAAAATATGAACGCAACAGCTGCATAGATTCATTCAAGTCTGCGATTGAAAGTGGACTGCCAAACTTGGAGGACTTTAAAATGCTTTTCCAAAGGTTAAATTTACGTCGCTTTCTCCCGAGTTTGCGAACAAGATAGTTTGTTCATTCTAGTTCTAGACTAAATAATTATTACTTTGTTTCTAATCTAGTTATTTTTGAAGATGGAAGAGTGAATGTACATTTAAATAAAATATAATTTGAACTAAGCATGAGTGTTCAAACTGTTTGCATAGAATGTTTCACAAACAGAATTGAAACTTGGCGAAGCAGGGAACTTCAGCTACTATACTATAAAACAAATAATGTATTTTTTGGGTCGTTCCACTTATTTTAGTACAATGCTAACTTCAGGCTAACAGAAAATTAATTATATTTAAGGACACACCAAGAGAAAGGAATATTTAAGAAGATGCAGCAACATTTGCTTGGAGAATAAACATGTTAAAACTACTTTAAAAATTACTTACGAAACCACGTACAGTGCACTCCACTGGGTTAAAAACTCATATATAAATTCCAGAATAAATCTTATCCAGCTGAGTACCCGAGCTCTAAAATATCCTCTTTGCTCTCTTTATACCATTAAAAGGTTTGGTGGTGAAGAAAGGTTTGACAAGCTAAAATTTCTTTGGTTCTCCTGGTTGTTAAATACACTTTTGCGTGTTTTATTAAAATATATTTTCATAAACTAGCCATTAGTAAGATTTGCTACATCCCAATTAAGGTAGGAATACACTTTTCTGTCATTTAAAATATCTAATTAAAATGCATTCATATATTTTCGTAAGTCAATTCATGTGATCTGAAGCTTTCACTGTGTATAGATACCATAAATACCTATAAAATAGCAGTAATAATATAAACAAAATATCATTGTTGAAAGAAAAGTATTTTTTTCAATTATCAAGAAGACCCACTTAGGTGGCCACATGTTCTAAGGCACTTCTTTCACAGTAAACTAGACTGTCAATGATGGGTAGATCAAGGTTAGAATCTCGGTCAGGTGTACTGAGGCTGGTTTTTCCAAAATTGTTTCCCACTATCCCTATATGAAAATTCGGGTACACTTCCTTACATATAACCTTCTTCATCCATCCAACCATTACCGTTATTAGTACATAAGCGTATAACCCGAACTGTTAATAAAACGCGGTGCTAAAAAAAATCTGGAAGGTTCTCACAACCTGAATCCTATTATTGTATTGATTTACCCCCAGTGGTGTTCACATGGTCTAGGCATAAGATTCGAAATATACTAGATTTATAGTGTTATAGAGGTTGAAATTAAAATATTATCAGTGTGCACCGGGGATGGTTATCCCCATATACTTTCCACGCTAATGCTGATTAAATGTCTATAATTTACAATCACAATCTTTGCCTCTTAGAATAATATGTTATTAGACTACTTCAATCGCGTCTTTATACACCTCCAAGTATTTCTATTTAAATTACGCTTATTGGTAGAGGTTAGGAAGATGGGATTAGAACAATTCACCCTCATTTGTGAGGATGAAATGTAGGAACACATTTAGAGACCCAACCAATATTCGCGCAATGGCCCTACCATCATAGTAAGCGCTACTATATGAGTCCGACACTTTGTCCACTGATGCGGACATTTTTACTTGTTTTGGGAACTAATTTAACACTACCAACTTGATATCCCACACACGTGCATAACAGAAAAAATATGAGCAAAGAATGACCTTAGACACGGTTCAATCCCTGGATTGATTAGTTGTAGAGCATAGGCGCGTTATGCCAAAGGTTCTGGTTTCTATTTCCGTGTCAATGTGTCATTTTTCTATTTATTTTAACTACTAGTTTGGCTTAGTCAATTTGTCAAGTGAGTGCTTGTTGGATAGCTCGTTACGCTTCTAAGCGATTAAAAAAAGCACACACATTAATTTTCGACTTGATCAAGTATCCTTGAAGTCGTAAGAGAAAAAGAGATAAATATTTACGAAATAATGTGGTCTTTAGGGGACGACTTACGAATTCCAATCTTATCTGTCCGTTCCGAAAAAAAAATAAAAAAATAAAGGAAAAAATGTATGATTCAAATTAATTTGATAGCTCTCCAGAGAGTTGTTATAGAGAAGAGTTGTTCCGACTGTTAACACACGAGTACGTGAACTAGGTAAGCTCAGATATCGGGTCATTGTAGTGCAGCGGAATTTATTGCGGGTGAAGGGGGTAAGGGTTCACGAAAACTACCCGAAGAAAGATAGGGGGTGTTAGAATACGTACACCATCGGGAGGAACAGATGCGTAATATATAAAAGTAGTGTACTGTACATATAATATAGACAGTATCGGTGAGCTCGCGAACTAATCGTTAAGCTCATATAGTCAGGTTTTCCGGTGATGGGGAGGTTTGGGGTTAAAACCCAGGCCAAGCGTCCATATGAGTGTTTTATCCTAAATGATCTCTTACTTCAAATCCACGCTGATGTGGACACATATCCTCAAAATTCTTCCTTCCTCAATCCTATCCCAATATGTAATTAAATTAGGATAGTCTGGGTGAGTGGTGCAAATTATATATATATTATAATATTATATAATATATATATACACACACACACACACACACACACACATACACACCCATCCCATTTGGGATAGCCACATTTAATTTCGTTAAAGTAGTAGAAAAAAGGAAGGTAGAGTCAAGAATAAAATTATTGTATCTGCGTTTGCGAAGATGGGGAACAGAAAACCATCTAGGATTTTTTTTTTTTTTAGCGTTTGGTATATTTGACGGTGAGAGATGCAGTATCTGGTTCGGTCGCCATGTATGCAGTTTTTTTATTCACTCTGTAGGATCGAAATCGGCCCCTTAAAGGTTGTTTCTACGTCATACCGTAATGAGATGATGCGATAGTGATCATGAAGGCGTGGAGCTAGTGGAAATCTTAAACCTAGCTTAAGCTTAATCAACTAGACCATGAGACCACAGGTACAGTCCCCTTTCGGGAAAAATACCTATAATATCACCGGGAGTTGAACCTGGGCATCTATACCAGTAAACAGGGGCACTGACGAATATACCATTTAGCATTAAACACCCTCAGTTCTTCCAGTGGGTATTTAAATCGCAGCCTCCCCATCACTGGCAAACAAGACTAGATGAGCTTTACGTTAAGTATGTGGGCCTCACCGATGTGACTGAGGAGGATGTTCTAGTGCTAGAAAAATGGAGGGAAGTCATCTCCATCCATTTGGGAAAATGTCTGATAACACTTATGGTGTTCTGAGTTTGATAATTAATGAGGGCATGGCATTAATATAATTGAATTTGTTACCTTTGATTGAGTGGTAAATTAATTAAATGTATCTTAGCCCTTGTATTATTCTAAGCCTATATTGAAATTAACTACTTATTGAATGAACACTCAGACAGGCCTTACTTAAGTAAAACTTTCGTGACTAAGCACCTATCCAAAGGCGTTAATTTCATCTGGTATGGTTTTCCGGTGATGCAAAGGATAAAATTCTAATCCTGGATAGACTAATGACTGTGGATTTTTCAAAATTGATTTTCACTTGGCCTACACGAAAATGCGGGTACATTTAATATAAAATCTACCTTATTCATCATTACTTCAATAATGTGACTATGTGGATAGTCCTGATGGGACGTAAGATGCAGTCCACATAAAAAAAAGCTTTAACATTTCAAGTGTCCCCTTTAGTTTTTAAATTCATAGTTTAATAATATATTTTGATTTTGTTCCCTCATAATATGTTAAATTATCTATTTAGTGTGAGGGAGATGTGTAACAGCTATTTAATAACACATAGTAGCTTCCGGTAGGGTTAGTTGAGTTCTGTTAATATTATCTCCGTTTTAGTTAGCTTAAAAGTTCCTTTGAACATTCATGTGTAAAGGTCTATGAAATTATTTTAAAGAATGTTTCATATCACAAATATATATAATATAAAATAAATATTATTATTTACATTCTACCTGTCAATAGCAAATTGTGCACACAGTTGATTGATTTCACAGCTGAGTTCTTCAGTTAATGAGTTCAATTATTTGAATAGTATTATAATAGTGATGTGTATGATTACATTTAAAATCTTTCGCTCTTTCAGGAAGAGGTTTCAATATTATGGATATTATTAATTTAGCTTGGTTTTAATATGTCAGTTCCAGGGACGTTGTTTATTAAGAAATTAAAGTTCAGTGAATAAAATAAAGGAAAACACAACAAGAACACACATGAAAAAAATTGAGGTTATGATTCTCTTTAGGTTTATTTAGTTTTGTATAACAAGTTATCAATAAAAACTAAGTTTTTTGATAATAGGTTAGTTGGAATGCCAAACAATATATACATGGTGTTGGGCAACTCATAGCCCAAACTGCATGTATAGCTTGTTTGAACCAAAAGTAATACACAATCCCTATATAATTAAATCCGGAAAACTATCCTAATACCATTAAATTGTGTTTAAAGTTTCGGCTTACAGCGCCGGGAGAACAAAGCTTTTCAAGCATGCGTGTACAACAAGTTGCATAGGAATTAGGTGTGTGGAACTACATACTTCGACATCTTAGCGTTCGTTATTCGTTCCAAGGGTCATCATTAACGGTCCTATACCACAGAAAGTGCTTGCCCTGTATGTGTTACACACAATACGACCATGTAACCTTGACGTCGAGACAAGAAATCCACGTTGAAAAGCCTGGCTACAAACATATTGTAGGATTATAGGATTCGGATAGTAAGAACAGTTTTAAAAATACCAACATAATTTTGAGGAAAACAATCATAACATTGTATTATATTATTGATATTGATACTATCCATTAAAAGTGATATCTGCAGATCACATTTATTGACTTATAAATAAATATTTAAAAATGGTTTTAATATATTTTGTAACTGTAGGATTCTGTTAATTCCACACTAATCCTATAGGTGGGCCATTCTATGTGATTTCTGCCTAGTGAGAACGATCTGGTTGCAAGAGTGAGAGACTTTGGTAAATAAATGTCTACGTTATAGTGTTTTACCTAGTTGCATAGTTTTTTTCTCGCGGCGATTAGCTCGAAAGTAAAACCGTGCTAATAAGCATATATATAGTATAATTTAATTAACCTACGTGTATTTATTGTCTGTCAAATAGTTATCAAAGAATAAATAGTAGTATTTTTTAATTAACACTGCGTCTTACTACCCGTTCGGTCTATACGCTTAAGCACTAACTACGCTAATGTGTTAATAATAGGGAAATTTGAATTTTAGAAGAAGTGAACCCGCATTTGCGTGGGGTAAGAGTGGAAAATCAATTAGGAAAAACCACCCCCATTTCACCCAACAGAGATTCAAACCTCGATCTCCCCATCCTGGCAGTCTAGCTCAACATGAATCTAGCTCGTTAGCAGACTACGCCACCGAGGCGGGTAAATAGTAGTAAACACTACCTAAATACAGATACGCTGTGTTTCCCACAATGGGTGAAATTGTGACATCTAATATTCGAGCTTTAAACTTAACATACTCTATAAAAATCCATTCCAAAAGTTAGAAATATTTCGTTTTGCAGTTGTGAGATTTATCTGAATGGTTGTTCACACTTAATATTTCTTTGTTTTAGATAAATATTAGTGGCGTCTGAGATGATAGGATACAATAATTGTCCTACCTCATATTTCCTTCTATACGAGTATTATATTTAGAAAATCTCTTAGCTATCATAATATTAATCATAGTTTTTTTGTTCATACAACATGACCGAATTTATAGTGACATTCTCAACAAGAAATATACCAGTTTATTTTTCTACATTTTAAAACTTAAATCCAAACTATAACCTTAAAATAATTTGAATGCATAGAATACACAATACACAAAATAATGTCTTCAAGGAGAAACTAAAAGAACTAATACTAAATTCTAGAGACTATGTCTAGTATACCGTACATACGGGAAATCTACCCATAGTTTCAGATCTCCTATAGAGCCTAAATATCATGCTACTACCATTTAGATAATATATATATATATATTCTTTCCCTCTTCAGTGACAAAATGGTCTAAGGTGTCTCTCTCGTGATAGACTGGTCTGCTGATGACGGAGAGATCGGGGCTAGAATTCCGTTGGATCTGCTAAGGGTGGTTTTATCTAAATTACTTTCCACTCTCCTTTAACACGAATACGGTTAGACTACCTCTAGAATTCTTATTTTCTCATCCCTACTCTATTAGAGTAACTATCATATATGCGTATAGTCTGAACAAGTGACAAGAAATGATCATCATCATCATCATCATGAACAGCTTCCAGCCACTGGCCGGGTCTGTTTGGAACATAGTTTCTCCAAAGTATCCTTTCTCCCCATTACCTCTCCTCCTCCACAATGACCCAGTCTTCACCTTTCTCGTCCATACCATTTTTAAAAAGCCATCACAACCTAATAACATTCTAATCAAATTAAGACTAATAATTATAAACATTATTGATAAAACAAGCATTAAAACCAATAAAACAAAACGGCTAATATTATTATAGCTGTGTATATAATCTTTTCTATACATAATAACTACAGAAGAAATAAATAAAACAAATCTTATAGAAATCATTGAAATCCAATCGATTAATAAATTTATTACAGTCGAAAACGAATTAAGACTAATTAATTCCCAATATGCTAGACAAAATTAATCGTATTTTCTAGTATTGAGGTATGTAATTCTTAATATAAATGAGTGCAGAATATTTTAAACATATAAATACAATTTACCAACTTTTTGCCTGATATTATTACTTGGACCACCTCTATTGTATAGGGGTCAGAGATACTGGATAAAGATCGAGAGGTCCCGGGTTCGATCCCCAACGCTTCTAGATTTTACTGTAAAGCAGTAGATCTGAAATTAGGTCCACTCAACCTAATTAGGACCATTGAGGAACTACTTTAATAAAGAAAGGCGGCTCTGCTCTAGAAAACTGAGATTAACAGCTGGAGGGTTTATTGTGCTGACCACATGGCACCCTGCATCCACAAATGTTGGCACTATCTTAAACAATATATGGCAGTCACTCTGCCAGTATAGCTTGTTTGTGACATAAGTGTTTATTTTATCTAACATTATTTTATGTATTGTATTGATAGTATTTTTGCTGTACTCGAAAATTTTCGAAACTAATTTTACAACAGAACTGACCAAAAATGGAATAATATGTATCTTTTAATTTTTCTTACCATAGGCCTGTGAGACTCAAAATAAGTAATGGTGAAGAAAATTTGTTAGTATTTAAGATATTGCCTGCCATATTCTTGTTTGTACACCATGTTTTATTATCCGTTCAAGATATTATCATACAATTATACTAATGAGGTATTAAAGAGGAAATAATAACTTTTAGGAAATGTACCGACATTTTTTTAGAGTAAGATTAGGAGACTATTTTGTAAATAGAGCCTTTTTACTCTCGAATGGGATTTGAAACACTACCTCTTCATGACCGGCAAGCCACACTAGATGAGTTAGACGTTTAGTCCACGTGCTTAACGATGGGGGCTGTCGCCATACCCGACTATCAGAGAAATCAGCAATGAAAAGTAATCTAAATTTCTGATAATTCTTGAAAGATAAAATGTACGTTTAAAGTCACGAAATACAGACCACAAAGGAAACATCCTAGACGATATAACTCAACAAAATTCCCAACGAGACTTACCTCAGTATATATATAAAACCAAACCTTGTGAATATTTACCAATGCTACCTTATCTGAAATTGTCAACCACCTCGTTTTGAATTCTACACAGCTTTAAGCAATTCCCATTATTTTCTCCGTTACGTAACGCAGCTATCAACTCCAGGAACCAACTATCGTGGGACGCCATAATTCTCTCAGAAAATACGAAACTAGGAGAGGACAAGAGGAGGGTAGAGAAATTTTCTCATTTTGCCTATTTGCAGTTTTCCCTGTCTTCAATCCCCTGAAGTGTTAAATCAAGCAACCGGAACATTGTCTAGAAACATTGTAATTAAAGAATACAGAAAACAACAACTTATAGAAACATTTCATGCTTTCTAACACTGAAAGAAGTAGCCTATAAACTGGTTGATATGAACATTTAGATTATGCACACAAACGAGGTAGAAAAAAAAAATCTTTTAATTCAGTAATTTGAAAAGCTTAGATGATAAAATTAACTAAGGATAAATAGGTTCAAAAAACAACGGCGTTGAAAGGAATTGAAATGCCTAGCGATAAATGCATAAAATAGTAGTTTAATAATTTAAACTATGTACAGCTTATTTTTTATAATATTGGATAAAAGGATAGTATGACAAAAGTGTTCTATTGGTGTGTATGCCTTAATGTGTGTATTTTGGATTGAAATTGAACTAATTTAATGCAGTTGAGCAAAATTAGAAAACATAAAGGCATCATTATTGCCCTACCTCACAATTTTGGGTAAATTTGTGTTCATATTTATTACATATGGCTCAGTGCGTAAAAATAAAGTGACCATTTTACAGTTTAAAAGTAGGCCTATTATTAAATAGTATTGGCCTTTTTAAAGGATTTCTAGCTAATACACAACAATTGCTACTAACCCTGGACTAAAAACAACATTTAAACTAAATAGACAATGGTAAATTTTGTAAATAAAGGAATTTGTTTGGAATTTTTTTAACAAAAGTTTGTTTAAAATAAAATAGTTTTACATAAAATTGTCTTATAGTTACACACTTTTAATCAGCTGATTTAAGCTAATTAAAACTAATTTCAAAAAGCATAAATGTTGCATTTTTACTACCAATATCATAACTATATATTTTTCAACATTTTGAGAACCCTTTATCGACTATTTTGGATCGCATGATTGAAGTGTATATGAAAAACCCCAATAGCTCAAGTTTTGATTTCCTTCATTGCAATTAAATTAATTAGTTAATATTTGTAATGGATCAAAACTTTTTAGATACATATTATTTTATTCAGTTTAGTCAATGTTTTGTAAATCAAAATGCACGTAGGTAAATATTTATTTAGTTATTTTTAATATTGTTTTGATATGTTTTAAGAATATAGTTATATAATAGAGTTCCATAGAGATTTAAAAATTACTACTATAATGTATTTTCTTAAATGTATAATTGATTAGATAAGTATAATTAATTTAATATTCTATTCTTTAAACGTTGTTTATTGTTTATTTAAGGTATAATATAAATAATAAATATATAAAAACACAAATCTCAAGTAACGCAATTTCTCTCGTTCAGACTTTTCTTAGTTTGACTTATTAAAAGTAAAAAAATAATTTACACAATAAGAAATAATATTTCTTGGTTTTAAGTTTCAAATAAATGCCTACTAATTGAACAAAACAAATTATAAAAATTTAAAATGAAATACTTCTTAATCATACCCAAATCATGGTTATTAATCCTAACTAATTGTAACTTGATCACAGGATTAATTAAAATAATTGAATATGGCACATGTAGTCTAGAGCATAATAATATGTATACACATATTATTATATAACAATATTTTGGAATTATCAGTAATGATAATACTGTATAGGAAACAAAATGTTTAGTAAACAATAGTCTAAATAAAAGGTACTCATTTTATTATACAGTTCAGAACAACAATTTTTCCAGATTTCAAAATATTAATCCCTCATTTCCTTCCTAAAATATAAGGTTAAGCAATGATTTTGGAACCAAGAATAACTAATAGATCTTACTCCATTTGTAAATTTACAGCCACTTAACATTAACACCCTAAGACTTTCGTAGTTTTAATAGCCGTTAGCAGTGTGACCAAGGATGTGGTATTGGAGGAAAAATATCGACACTTTATTCATTTCTTGTAGAAGAAATAAAGAAGCGATACCGTATTCATATCAAAAGAAAGTTATCGATTTTAATAGTTATAGGTATCGAAATAATAAACAGTGAATTGTTTCGAATTATGTTTGCTTAGAGTTTTTATGTGCGAAAATATTGATTATGACTTTTTGCATTCCCATATCACGAGAGAGTTTTGTGATCGTGAAAAAAATAGATCTTAAGGTTATGATGAATCTTTACGTTTCATATGAACAAGAACCCAAACAAATGGATTCTACCATTCTGTTTGTTCCCATGTCTGTCTTTCCCTGGCCATGGATCCAAAATTGTCAGATGGATGTTGTTAAAACTTTAGAATTAATAGGGCTGTACATCAGGACGTTTAGTTATTGATTTTGACTCTAGCCCTCAAATTAAGGGTTGTTCACTGATACGTTATTTTGTGTTGAATTCCAAATTTAATTTATCTATTACGATTTTGATCAAAATACATATCTAAAAGTTGTTTAACATAACCAATCGAAAGCACTGTATAATTAGTTTTTCAGTCAAAAATTGGTTGAAGGTTAGTTTACTGATAGAATATTTTTGAAAATTCAAAATATCTTGAAAATATCTATTACGCTTTAAAAAAATGTATATTTGGGGATTATGTTGTATAGCACTCTATAATTTTTTGGGGAGTAAAATCTTATTTATGGGTAGTTTACTTATGACTGATTTTTCAAAAACTTGAAATATTTTTCGAATGTTTTCAATTATTTGGTTTCGAATGGCTATTATGGGATTATTTTACATAACAATTAACACTGTATGCTGTACATATTTTGGGGTTGGAAACTCATTTATCGGTAGTTTATTTATGACTTATTTTTCAAAAACTGGAAATATTTTAAAAATGGCACTAACGATTTGGTTTCCTATGGGTATCTTAAAAGTATTGGAAATTACAAATAACCCTATGTACCTAAGTTTGTTATACATTTGATATATGTCTGTTTAATAATGGGAGACTTTTGAAATTTTGAATTATTTTTGAAATGACTAGCGATTTTGCTTAAAAATATATATCCGCGGAGTTTTAGCATAAAAACGACAAATAAAACCTCATAATTGATTTTTGGGGGAAATTCGGTATTGGTAGTAAGCTGATGACTTTTATTTTTAATTTAAATATATTTAAAACTCGCTCTACCAATTTTGCTCAACAAGGATATCTGTTAAGCTGTTTTCACTAGCTATATATAGTTCATATAGTAGTTAACAAGATAATGCTGTTTGTAATTTTTTGTTTTTGTAAAATAGCCATAACATTTGGTTCAAAATTGATACCTCAGTAATATTTAACATGATCGATAATAATGTATCTTTATTCATATGGATTAAATTAATTTAAGGGTAGTTAACTTACGACAAATAATTGAAAGTTTATAATTTTTGAAATCATTCTTGAGGATTGAATTAAAATTTGGAATATGGAAATAGTTTTTTTTGGATGGATTTGAATGGTTTTTATTTTTTTTAAATAAATTTATGGTGGTTAATGAATAATTAAATTTGATTCTTTTAAAAATCTATTTGAACAATTTGGTTTAAAATGTATGCATAAAGAGTATTTATCGTGATCAACCAAATGATGAATTTTTTTATGAGGAAGCATAATTAATGGTAGTTTACCTAAGAGATACCTATGTTTAAAACTTATTTTCAAAGTTATAGTAGACTATAAGCCTATGAGAAAGTTTGTGTAATTGTGTCAAAATATTCATTATCTATAATATTTTATTGGTGACCTGGTGGTCTAAAGGTAACTTGTCAGAATTCTGTGCTGGGGGTCCAGGGTTCAATCCTTGGTACTGGCATAAATTTATCTGATTGCCAAACCTTTCTTTCACCTCTAACAAGACGCGTATTAATCACAATTTGTGAATGTGTGGAACACCAGGCCTCCACTGTGCCTTGGATCCCACGTTAAAGTGTAGGTCCTACATTTCATCACTACCTAGCCCGGCGTATGGCCCCACTTTGACCTTCGACCTTTGCGTGGAGAGAGTGTGTATTGTGACGATTACGTAATGTTGTGAATCTCTCTGTTTGGCTGATGGTTTTCCCCTTCCCCTCTACATACCCTCCTCCTGACTCCCTTTTCAGTGTTCCAAACTTGTTTATTCCTGCCTCATTTGTTTTTTATTTGTGCTCATTGGTTTGTTATGCCTGTGTAGGATTGGGACGGGGCATTGGAGTTTATTTTTTATTTATTGGCGTGCAGTCCACGGCGTTGGGCATTACTCCCTCGTCATCGGAGGAAACACGGAGTACAAATCTCTCCTGACCGCAGCGTAGCGAAGAGTGTGAGAGATGGTTCCTAGCCGTAAGACCCCTTTAACTTTTCCCTCACTCCCCACCCTCCTTACATTGCCGCGGCACAGAACGAACTAAGTTATACTGACTTCTCCCTCTCACAAGACTCTGTTGGACAGCCTTTCACTTCACCCCCTTCCCCTCACTTTGTCATACCTCACTATTTGTGGGGGTCGTCAGATGGAGCAACAAACGTAACTTGTTATAAATTTTGAAAGAGGGTGGCAACGACCCTGTTGAAGAGTCATGAAACCCCCCCCCCCCATGTCCTTGGTCTCTTGGTTCATTGGTCGTAGCCTTCTGAAAGTCGCTGGTTCAGATATGCTTTCCCCCCAGCCCCAAAGCCACTTGGAACATTGGTCGTGGCCTTCTGAAGGCCTCAGGTTCAAATGTGCTTTCTAATGCTCACTCTGTGACCCAGGATTCGATTTCCCCCACCATAATTAGATGAGCCTGACATTTAGATGGCGTGCACACTGAGATTAGAACCTCGATATCTTTAGCACAGCTAATGTCTGTTAGAACGGCCATAGTTCCTGCACCCCGCTCCCCCCCGACCATTTTGCCAGTCGACCAGATTTTTCTAGACCAGGTAGAATGTGTACGTGCATTTGCTTCAAACGTTGATCATTCTGTCACTGGCCGTCTAGTGACGCCTTATACCATGTGACCATCGATACAAGTATAAAAAAATTATTATAAAATGCATTGTGACGGTAGATTGCTACCCAAGTGGAAAAAAAAAGAAACAACAGTTTTATTCCTCGAGCCACTTATGACAGCAGAAAAAATAATTTAATGTTCGCAACTATATTTTGTTGGAATAATATATAACTCTTGCATTAATTCATAGGTAACATTGAATTGAGTAACTTGAATTTAATGTTCGCAACTATATTTTGACGAAATAATATATAACTACACATAGATTCATAAGTAATATCAGGACTGAGGAAGATATAAAATGTACCTGCATTTGTATGAAGGCCGACCGACACGGTCGACCAGGATTCAATGCCCCCTACCTCCCTGGTAATAACCACGAAGTAAAGCGTATCGGTATTTAGAACTGCGTCTTACTACCCGTCAGGGGCACAAGCTGGGGACGATGAGGGAGAAAACCAGCCTCAGTACACACGCATAACAGGGATTAAAACAAGCTCTTCAGGCAAGCGTGAGATAAGAGCTGATTTTCACCAGGAAAATGTGTAACAGCATTTGTCAGGGATTGAAATATGAAGCAATTAGCCTATTTTGCCCTCTAAGGGACTTGAACCCCTACCTCCTTATGTCACAGGGCAAGATGTGTACTCCCATTTGCACGTCATTGACAACTGAACACGAGGGAGGAATCAAACCCTACCCCTACCTCTCTGCTAATAGCCACGAAGTTAATCTTATCGGTATTTAGAACTGCGTTTTACTACCCATCAGGGTGTAGGCCGTAGACAATGAGCGAAAAAACCAGCCTCAGTACACACATACAACCGGGATTCGATCTAAGCTCTTCAGGCAAGCGTGAGATAAGAGCAGATATTGAACATGCAAAATGTGTAACGTCATTTGTCAGGGATTGAAATGTGAAGTAATTAGCGTTTGTTGCCCTCTAAGAGAATTGAACCCCTACCTCCTTATATCACAGGGTGAGATGTGTACCCACATTTGCGTGGCATTGACAACTGAACACGAGGAGGAATCAAACCCTCCAACACTGTCTGTATATCTTTGCCCGAATGAGAGGGAGAGACACAATAATAAAATTAGTGATGTACCGTCATTTTCGCAGGGCTGAAATGTGAAAACATCCAAAGCTATTATTTATACTTTTAGTTAGGATTAGCGTTTGTCGACATTGCAGGGACTCAAACCCCCTACCTCCTCCTATCAAAGTGCGAGATGTGTAACCGCATTTGCACGTCATTGACAACTGAACACGACCGACGGTCCTTCATGGTATATAGGATCCCCCAGATGATCTCAGCATTTAGATGGCATGCCCACTGGCGCCGGAGTGAAAATTGGGAAAGTATAACAATATCTTCTGCAACTGCGAGATTCCTGAGAGTACAACATTCAGTACGTTCACCCTATTTGAGGTCATTTGACCATGCACTTAAAGTAGTTGGAAAAAATTCTTACTCTGTACAAGTAGTAGAGATTAGATCTTAAAGAGGGGAAAACTATATTAGCCTACTACATGGATGGATAGTCATTAAGTATTGTAAAATTGAAAATACACACGCACATGAACTCAACACATTTTATCACATCGTCTTACTACCCATGCAGGTTATATGCTTAAGTACTAATTACGCTAATGGGTTAGGAATTGGGAATTTTGATCCCGCATTTGCATAGAGGGAGAGTGGAAAAAACATAGAGTTTACCCGACTGAGATTCGAACCTTGAGATCCCCCCGTCCCTGACAGTCTGACTCTACACGAAACAAGAGCGACCGCCAACTACACTTTTACAAAAATTCGTAAGTAATATTAAATTTAATTTGAAATATAATTTAATGATGGAAACTATATTTTGTTGACATAGTAAATAACATTCACACAAAACAAATTAGCCATTTAAACCTCAAGCCAAAATGAGAGGAAGTGTACCACGTTTTTTTTTATCATTACGAGTTTATTTCCTCCCTCTCTTGAAAGTTAAACCATCCGACAAAGATTTGAATCCAGAGCTTCCATCTAGAAGTAATGTACCAAAAAATTGCCTTGAGGATGAGTGGAAAAATACCCTCAGTACACCCGACCATGATACGAACCTTGTTCTCCCTCAGTCCTCGGCAATCTATTTCAACATGAAACTAGACGGTAGCTAACTACTTCACCTAAATAGCATTAGTTGTTAGTAAAATGTATAGCCTTCTTAAAACTGATAAAATAATCCACATCATACATAATGCGACCGGTTACAGGTGACTTCTTAGACGTCTTGACCAATGACACTAGACACTGGATATAAACATTGTTATTGGGAAAGGGTCTATATAACATTCACTTACTCGCTTTTTAGTTAAAAGTTTACGCGATATTTAGTTTTAGCTGTGTAATTTAAATTAAAAAATTATATCTTACACCTTCATGTGCCAATGGGAACTTTAAAACAATCACCTTTCCCAGATATATATCTATTCATTGCACCAAACCATTAAGCAACGATTGAGCTGATATTATTTTTAAACAAAGATAAATATTTTATTTACCAATATACAGCTTTACACAAATCGTGGTTATGTGGTACATAGATTAGAAAAGTTTCATTTAATATTAATTTTATTTAGTATATTCTTTTAAACTGACACTTTCTAAGATATGTTTATTAGATAGTATCTCTTTAATCTAAATCAATGCGTCCCGAATGAAGCTATATGTCTAAAGTGTTAGGTTAGCGAGTTTGTAAGCATCGCCATTATTTACATGTGACTAGGCCTATTAGTTTTATTTAATCTCTCATTTATTTATAATTATCTTTATACATAAAATGAATTTTGTAGAACATTTGAAGTATTCTCTAAAATTAAATCTAGTCCAAGGCACTTAATTAAAAAAAAGTGTCCATAACACTTCTTACTATTTGTATGATTGGTTTACACGCATAGTGAAGGTAGAAATTAGAGAAAATCTACACACATACACACACGCGCTCGCGAGCTGTCCCGTTGGCTACACTGCCTGTGTTTGGTGTCACGATTGTAAAATAAACCTTCTACCTAATAGTTTGTTGATATGTTTTTGAAACAAATCTATCAGAGCAGAAAAAGTTCTGATTTTTAGAGGGTCTAAGGGCTGTAATCTTAATATAGTGATCTGCCTGTGAGAGGGAATCAGTGTTTGATTCCCTGTTTGACAAATATTTTAATATCTTAGCTAATTTCTTAATCACACTTCAAATATATATTGATAGGTGACTATCATTTTCTCTAGCATGAGTCTTGGGTTTGGAGCAAGAAAACAATTACAATTATGTGTGACTAAAATCAGAAATTTCTTTATGTTTGTATTTATAATATGATTAAAGTAACCAGGGCTTTCTCTCGCTTTTATCTTAAAATAATGATTTACTAAAAACTCATAAGCATTGTGAAAGTAATGATGAGTCCGTAGAAACACCAAGCTTTGTGAAACTAAATAGGTATTTACAGTGTTGTAGAAACACTACACCAAATATCATAAATGAAATAATATACTCTTTTACCTTCTCTAAGGTATTATTAACGCAGTTCAACATGAGTTATATTGGAGTAGCGGACACCTTTCAATTCTATTAAATAACATCCGGTTTATACATGATACATTTTAAAGTTTACAATCCTTGAGGGAATCTAGGTTTGTCTTTTGGTATGGTAATATATGTTTTAATGCACCTTTGGAGTACCTTACACTTTTTAATAAACACTTTAATAAAATCAAGCTTAATTGCACAGATGAGAGCTGGTGGAGCGCTGATGGACAAACGGTCGTAGAGCAGGTGGCTGAAATCGCACAAACCAGGGAAAGTCTGAGGTTGGCGGATAACCTTGTAGAGGCTATGGTTGTCTATCTGGCCGATGTTGTCTACCAACGGTCTTCAAGGGAGCAATCGCCTCTAACCACCGTGACTCCTGAGGGCGTGTGGGTCTCCGTCCAAATCCCTTACATAAGGTCCATAGGGTGCCAAGGCCTTGGTTCCCTCCAGGACACGCAGGACCGTCAAGTCCCCCAGGACGCGCTTCCACCCACATTCCAAGGCCTGCGGGCTCAAGGTATTTCAGGTTCTCAGATTACCTCCTCCATTTCACACGCGTGGCCTTCTGGGGTTCAAACCAAGCGTATTGGTAGGAGGTGCGCAATGTAACCTATCAGAACTATGATTTCAAGACTCTCAATGGACAATAATATACCGATAGTAACAATAACATCCCTTCACCAGTTTTAAATTCAACAACACTCTGACCGATGATTTTGATGTAGACGCCGTGATGCGAAAGCTGACGCCTAATTAGTTTTACCTAGATATTTAATGCATGATAACCTATTAATTTATGTAAAATCTATTTATTATATCATCAAAATATATTTGTGACATTAAATTATATTTAAAATAATCTCAAGGTCTTTATAATTGTATTACTTATGCATTTTTGTAAAGTTTATATATATATATATATATATATATATAACATCAAGATATAAATTTGGGAATGTTAGATTTCTTTGTTGTTTAAGGGGCTAATTTGTTTTGTGTAAATAAATATTCCAAGCATACTTTTAGTAGTGTGAGCTATATTTGTAAAACAGTTTTTTTATTAATTTGAATATTTAAAAAAATGGGATTAAGTGATCTGGTTCAAAATTTGTATCGGGGGAAATCTTTTACATCCTCAATAACACAGTTTCTTTATTTATCTAAAATAAATCAATTTAAGCGTAGTTAACTTACAACAAGAATATTGTTTTTTAAATTGATCGGGAAAATTGAATTCAAAATGAAAATCAGGGATCAGTTTTTCATGATCTATAAGAATAACTTACTTTTTTTAAATACTAAATAATTTCTGGTAATTTACAAATAATTTATTTTTGAAAATTTAAATTTTGATAAATATATTAGAAAAATTTGGTTTAAAAATTTTATTTGAAGATTGGTTATTGAAATCAACAAAATTAGTTGTTTGTTTTTATTAATAAAACATAGTTATTATTAATTGGTCACATATTTCAATCAGAAATATTATTATAGAATAATAATTGATTTTTCACTATTTGGACATAACATTTCTATTTTATCTCCAGAATGTATTTTTCACTATATTTTATTTAAATTAACTAAAACCCTTACCAACTGTAAAATAACATTCATTTAATATTTTTATTACATGCTACAAATAGTTTGTCTGTCTCATTAAAAATACTACAATTAGTCTTATAAATTACATTATTATTACTATTAAACTGGAGCTCCTCAAGCAGGTAAACTTAAAATGGAAATATATTAAAAATAAATACATGAATAATATTAAAACATATGTTTACATGATTTTATTAGTATCATTTTCTCACACAGATTTAGTATAATTTTAATATATATATATATATACACTTTTACTACCTATGTATCTTAGCATGTGTCCTGCTTTGATCCCATTAAGGTGTAAGATCTACTCATAAATACATATTCTAAAACTATCAGAACAAAATAATTAAAACCTTTTACTTTCTCTTTGGCTACCATTCTAAAGTCACAACACTCTATAAATGAATATGACAACGTTGTCATCTTTTTCCTGTCACCCGCCTCGATGGCGTAGTTGGCTAACGTGCTAGTCGTGTTGAGCTTGACTGCTGAGGATGGGGAGATTGAGGTTCGAATCCCAGTCGGGTGAATTGGGGTGGTTTTTCATAAATGGTTTTACACTCTCCCTCCACACGCAAATGCGGGTTCACTTCCTCTAATTTAACCTTCCCAATTCCTAATCCATTAGCGTAATTAGTATAATTGGTACTTAAAGCATATAACCCGAACGGGTAGTAAGACGCTGTGCTAAATATTAATATTAATATTAACTCTTCCTGTCTTTGATTCTCCAAGGATTTCCAACCAACATATTATAGGGATTAAAAAACCCCACATTTCATTGCTAGTTTTTTATTGACAATCAGTAATTGATTAATATAAAACATTCATAACATGTGGCCACAAAAACAATATAGTGTTTTCTTACAAGCAGCAATATTATCTAGGTCTTTTGACCAATAAAAGTAATTAAGACTATAGTGCAACATGAATTATATAAATGTGACACCAAGAAAAACTTATAATCACTCTTTTACCTAATAACAATCATCAGGAGAGAATATAATCTCTTCTACCATCTAGAAAATGTGTAGGAATCATCTCCAAAATAGTTCAGGATTCGCTGAAAGGAACTAAACGGATATTGACAATGTGTCTACCGTTTTTACTGGGCAACCTTAC
The DNA here is from genome assembly GCA_039000515.1 of Timema cristinae. NCBI lineage: Eukaryota > Metazoa > Arthropoda > Insecta > Phasmatodea > Timematidae > Timema > Timema cristinae. The sequence goes on along the minus strand of JBCFYV010000012.1, from coordinate 15,196,660 downwards.
TCTTCCAACAACCTCAAGCAAAATAACGTTCGGTTCATTGGTGGTCTCTTCCGATAAAACAACGTTATAAATTTTGTTTTTCTCAAGTTTGTTTAATCACTTGACACGGTTGTATTCCTCTTTCTCGATCAGGTCTAACGTACTGCACAACACCTCCTCGTCCCAACAGGCATCCTGGTGAGAAGAATTTGGAGGGGTTTGATGACATTGATGTTTGTGTAGAATAAGATTGGAGAGCTTCGCGTAGAGCCCTTCCCAAATGCCGCGTTTAAATGGCATAATGGCAATTGGAGATGCAGCGAAAGAAATATTCCTGGGAGGAAAATAAACACTCTCGCTCAAGCAGCAACGCTCTCTACTCACAAACTGCGTTCCCTCTCTAACATTTTTCAAAATTTCACTGCTAGCTCCGATGACGTCATCAGAGTGCTACAACAACATGAGCACACCTAGTTTATTAATTCACTTTTAAACATCACACTTTGTCCTCCGAGATATATCATACAGCCTAGTTTAGATTTAAATAGCTTACAATCCAAACAATACACATACTTTGGTAGGAAGACGTTACCGAAACAGCCCAGACCTATTATGCAGTCATCGGGCGTTTCACCGATAATGTTAACATTTGAATGAGTTTGGTATATTGTTGAATCCTCGAGATTTACGGGTTCTTCGGACTTTACCTCCTCCTTCATTTGTGGTGGGCATGTGTGTGACTCTGGCTGTGAGTACTCTGATATCTGGTAGGCAAACGACTCTGGTGATGGGCACGTTGGAGACTCTGGCTGTGAGTACTCTGATGTCTGGTAAGTGGATGACTCTGACGGTGGGTACTCAGGTGATTCTGGCTGCGGGTACGCTGATGACTCTGCTGACTCTGATATCTGGTAGGTAGACGGCTCTGGTAGTGGGCATACGGGTGGCTCTGGCTGTGAGTACTCTAATATCTGGTAGATAGCCGACTCTGGCGGTGGGTACGATGTTGACTCTGATGTTTGATATGTAGACGACTCTGGTGATGGGTAATTGGGTGACTCTGATGGTGGGTACGCCGGTGACTCTGGGGGTGGGAGCGTTGGCTGTGGTGTCGTAAAGGACGGTGGTGGGTGGTTTGGACCTCGGAAGGGTGGTGGAGGCCTAGGCACCACGGCCACAACGTCCCCTTGGCCAAAATTGTATACAGAACTTTTCATATCACACATGTAAGACACCTCGATTCTCTCGTAGGGTATTACTTCAATCACTCTTATCGAAAGACAGGTAGAGTTACATAACTCGATGTAGCCTCGCTCTTCTGTGTGATACGGTGCACATCTATTAACTGCCCAGATGCCCGATGTTGTTGTTGTTAATTACTTGACTCTTATTCCCCCCGTCTCTTAAACTTGTTCAAAGTTCACAATGGTAGGAGAATCGGGCTTCACTCGGTGCAGGTAAATACCAGTTTTTCGTTATTAAGCTCACATACGTATTCATCTGTTAGAGTACCAAAACGACAGGGCCAAAATACACAAACCTTGCTATCTAAATAGGCTATAAGAGGTGGGCACCATTACATCGCAAGTCCATTACATCGCATGTCCATTACATCGCGTTTTAGGAACAAATACATTGCAGGTCCATCACGTCGCATTTCCCCCACCTCTCTATACACAGCTAACCCTACTCTGACGTACAACCAATAGGATTGAAGGGGCGTATGCATACAATTACATCTCAAGTCCATTACATCGCATGTCCATTACATTGCAGATCCATCACGTCGCATTTATCCACCTCTATACACACAGCTAACCATATTGGTCAACAAGATCCCAACAAGTTGTGTTACAATATAAACGCACTCCCCAACATGTTGATGTTGGGCGAGCTGGTCAGAGCCAACAAGTTGGGTTGGGTTGTGTTGGATCATTTGTTAGAGATAATAAACGACCAACCCAACATGTTGGCCGAGTTGGACCCGTGTTCAGGTGTCATTTTTCAATTTTCAGAATTGATGGAGATGGAGAATTCCTCACTAAAAAGCATAAATAATTATAGCGTCGGCTACTATATTCTTAATTGATTTATATCAAAAATATTTTGTTCTTTGTGAGGTATCATGTGTACAAAGCTATCAACACCACTTTACAAATGTAGGTAACTCATTATTACCATATACACACCTTCAATTCGACGTCTAGGAAAACAAAACTTTGAACGCCCTACCGTTTCTTAAGTTTTGGTTCTTATGCAATAGTACACTTCCTGTCATCACAATAAATGAAGAAACGGCAAGTAATACGTCATTATCCATGGCTAGAAATGTGTAGACTGATTAAAAAAAGGTGGAGGAACCAGGTTGTTGGTCTAACAAGTTGGCGCGAACTCAGTCTTTATTTGTTGGTCCAAGCACATCACAATTTTTTCTTTGGATGAATATTTCTCTTTGGATGCTGGTCATAACACATTTAAATTGAGATGCCTAAAATGAGGAAACATTTATTTTTTTATTGGAATATTGTTATCGTTAATTCTCATTTAAATAAATAAAATTGAGAATAATTTAAAAACTAAAAGGTTAAGTTTATAAATTTGTGAAAATATTATTTACTTTTTGTTTCGCGCATGATAGCTTGATGTTTAAATATATTTTGGTATGTATTATATGCTCAAAAACGATCAACTGATCTTAAATTATGTTTAAAAATATCTAGTTTAGCTATCTACGTATGAGTTTTGGTGTTCATCTTTTTTCAAATTATGGGTTTTGATATTCATTTTAGCAAACAGTAAAACAATACAAATACATAAGTTAAGCTATGTTTTCATTTTAACGCTTAATTGTGAGGATATGATATTTAAAAGTAATGTTTTGTGTACCACCTCTATATTTTCACATTCTCTTGCTATTTGACATTCTCTCTCACACACACCCGCTACAACACATTATCTAATATAATCTTCTCTCATTCTCTCGCTCATACTTTATCTCTCTCCCACACGCACTCTCTACCTTCACATATACTCTCTGTCACAGAATTTCGCTCAAATTATTTTTATTATACTCTCTCTCTTAAGCTTTCTTTCAAATGATCTGTCACTCAAACGTTCACTTTCACAAACATTCTCTCTCTCAAACACTCTCTCTCAAATGCTCTCTCTCAAACGTGCTCTCTCTCAACGTTCTCTCTCTCAAACGCACTCTCTCTCAAACTCTTCCTCTCTCAAATGTTCTATCTCTTGAACGCTCCTCTAAAACGTTATCTCAAATTTATTTTCTCTCAAAATCCTTTTTCAAGCTCTCTCTAAATTACTCTCACTCTATCTATCTCAAACTCTCAAAATAAATCTCACTTTCTCTATCTTAATATCACTCTCTCTATCTAAATCTCACTCTCTAAATCTCAAATTCACCCTAACTCTATCTTACTCTAATTTTTCTTCTATAAACTAATCTCTCCCTCTCTAACTTTCTCACACGCAATAAAATTTTATCTATATTTCACAAAATATCCCTCCCAAAATCTTACATTCTCACTTTCTCTCTCTCTCCCACACACATATACTTACACACACTTTATCACGCCCTCTCTTCCCTATTATCTCAGTATGTCTCTTTCTCAAACATATACACATACTCTCACTATTAGTCAATCACACTCACTCGATCTTTTTAAATTTTTCATTCTCAGTTTCTTACAATCAATTTCTCCCACTCACCCACACACTTATACAATCACACACTCAAACACTTACACTCTCATTTTCACTATCACATTTTTTCACCCTCTCTATCTTATATATTAATATATATTATTTGATAAGCCCGTTTCTAGTGTTAAAAATTACGGAGAAGTGACTGAACAGTTCTTGACAAATGAACACTAATTTTAAAGATTAGGGAATCAGGATGCCGGTAAAAATAGTGGCCTAAAACTAAACCCAATTTTCCTAGTGAATTTTCCATATTTTTCTTCTGTGTGGGCAGTGGTTCATTTGTATAATCATTCTTTGTTTACATCACCATGGAAACAATGATTTGTGTGTAGATATATATTATTAAATATAACATTTGTCGTTGTTTAAAAATAATATCAGCTCAATCGTTACTTGAGTGATTTGGTGCAACTAATAAATATAGATCTGGGAGATGGGTCATTTTAAAATTCTCATCGGGGCTAGAAGGTAGAAAATATAAGTTTTTATTAAAATTACACACCGAATACTAACATTTAAGTAGAGTTGATAGACTTTGATGAGTAAACTCTTAATTAAAAAGTGAGTGAGGGCTTATTATATAGATCCTTTCCAAATATTAAGTTTAAAGTACATTTTAGTGCAATAATCGGCAACCATCTCTGCAACGGCCCACTAGTTGTATAATAAGTATGGATGTTTCTCAATCACTTCTGAACTAAACAATAGGACGTTTTAATAGTTTAACAAAATGGAGATTTAAATATATTACAGTATTAAGATAAATATATGAACAAACAAATGATAATTTGTTTAAAAACTGAACCAATACAATGATGTGTGCACTCATAATATCAATTAAAGTTTTAAAACAAAAGTATCAATTACAAATGAATTTTAATCAAAAATAAATGATTTATATAAGTAAAACATTGACACTTTTTCAAAATCTCTATTTGTGGTTCTAACTCAGTAGACCAGATATATATAATGCTCGGCTCAATCCCCTCTCCAGGAAGATTCCTCTTTGGTTCTTTAAACTTAACTTAATAATCTATTTTTTACCTGTTCTAGAATATCCTGCTATAGTGACCCGACTGTTAATCTCAGTAGGTACGACAGTGTTTAGATAAACACGAGGGTTCCGGTGTTAAATCCTCGGTCCCGGTACAGATTTATCTGATTTCCAAACCCTTCCTTCACCTCTGACAAGACATCTTGTGAATGTGGGGAATGCCAGGCCTCCATCGTGGTTCGGATTCCACGTTAAACTGTAGGTCCTTCATTTCATCTCACAATCACCCTACCATTACACATTAGCGTAAGTGCGTATAACCCGAACGGGTAGTAAGACGTGGTGCTAATAATAATAATAATAATAATAATATAATAATAATAATAATAAACACGAGGTCTTAGCGTAGGTGTTTGAAAACCTATAATGGACTCTATTTTATCTTCTAAATAATGCCTTGAAAATAATAAATTCAGTATAAAGTCAACTAATAACGTGTGTACGACCAACCAAAGTGGTGACTTAAAAAAAAAAGTATCTTTCATGAAAACTTGTGATAAACTGGCTAATACCACAGATCATAATTTAAAGTGGTGTTTAGGTACAGGTAAGTATGTAGAATAGTGATAGTTTCCTTACAACAGAAAATTGAGCCGTGATTTCCTTCTCTTTCAAACAAACAAAAAAACAACTAAATATGTGGTTTTTGTGAAAGTACCAACGTTATAATTGATATAAATGGCTTTCGTGTTGAGCTAAATTGCCAAGGACGGAGATATTGAGGCTCGAATCTCAGGTAGGTAAGCTGGGGGTGGTTTTCCCAAAATATTTTTCCACTTTTCCTTCACGCCAATACAGGTTCACTCCCTTTAACTTCAACCTTCCCAATTCCTAGTCCATTAGAGTAGCGAATAACCCGAACGGGTGGTAAGACGTGGTGCTAAATTAAAATATAAATGGTTCTCTAGAAGCATACACACTTTCTTATTAAAAAATATTTTCAATAAACTAACCATAAGTAAATTTTCCTTAGAAAAAAACAAACCTAACATATTGTTGGTAACAATAAATACTCTTCATATATTATATTAATTAAAATAAATTGTTCAAACCATTTAAAAAATACGATTTTCAAAATAACTTATTTGTATGACTAAGACTATTTTAAGGCCTATCAATTTTGAACCAAATCGTTTGAGCCTTTTTTAAAACATTCAAATAAAAACAACTGTCATCAATGAAATACCATTGAGGGCTAAGATAAAAATAAAATAAAAATGCACTGAGGTCACAGACAAATATTATACTAGGGCACTAAACCTCCCGGTTAAAATGGTTGCGGTCCTTTTGGTAGCTTGAGTCCTTCAACACTAGGAGTGCTGTAGTTAGTCCTGTCTTCACCCAGCAGTGACGATAGCGAGGCCCAGTGTTGAAGGACTCAAGCTGGCAAAAGGAGCGCAGCGAGAACCCCGTAAGATTGAGAGTCTGTTTCTTACTTATCTGTGCTCTATAATATCTAAGTATTAAGTGAGAATAAAATCTATTAAACCGTTTAAGATCTATGCCCAGGGACGGATATATACACATAAAGACAGATAGAACGTCAAAATTAACGTTTTTGGCTTCAGTGACACATACAACGTAAACATTCGTCATAATCTCGAGATCGACAACTTTCACGATTATAAAACTTTCTCCTCAAACGATACGGTAAGAAGGATAGAAGTGGCTTTGATTGAATGTATTTATAAATACATCGATTAGTTTTTTAATTTGCCCAATTATTTGAAAATACACATCAAATTTTTAATTTATTTGATAACAATTCATTAATATAAGATGTTGTTTTTGATTGTTAATGATTTCCAAAACAAGGATGAACACATTGTCAGTTTGAACAGGCGCTGTATTGTTCACAAAAGCTACCTAACTGGTTATTTATTTGTCATCACTGGTAAGAAACAAATTTATCTACTGAATTATTTACTAAAACATCGTCCGTGTTTATGAGTCATAAGAAAATAAAGTGAATGTCACTGCATGCACCCAACCCTGCACCTTACCCACGGCCCGTGGTCAGTGTAGCTTGTCTGCGTGTCTATAAGGGAAGATGAGACGGTTACTGTGAGGGTTGGAGGGCATGGGGGGTAGTACTGGGATGCTGTCCGAGTAATTGTCCTTGTTCCCCAGAGAAATCAATTAACAAGGGAGGGGCAAGGGGAGAGACTCAACTAAACTTCTATCCCTTCCCCTTCACGCCAACTACAAACGGATATCAAAGCTGGGTTGCGATCCTCTGGTCATTACTCATTTGGTTGGACATTGGGAATTATTCAAGCCTGGTTTACAAACAAGGGGGTTGGTAAGACTGCACACGTCTAATGGGAATTATATCATATTACACAGGTCCAGGCAACAGTTCGGATTATTAGTTCAGTTTAGCAGCGCGCTTCAGTGTCAGTGAACTGGCTAGTAGTACATTAAACTACTACATCTAAGGTGACAGGAGGAGGATGGTTGATCACAAGGAAATTAAATAATTATTAGGTTTAATAGAATATGTAATTACATTCCAATTCCACCCCACCTGACACCCACGTTTTACTACACACTCAGGCTAAACGAATTTTATTAAACAATTGTTTTGGGTTGAAAAAGTAGAATTAAGAAGAAATATTCCTTCATTTTATTGAAACATCCTTTAGGAAAAAGCTTTATGATCACACCTAGCCTGAACTCGAACCCAGATCTACCCGTTACTGGCAAATCAGGCTGATATTTAGAACCCGTGCCCAGCCATGTGGGTATGTGATAATACTGGGGGATAAAATAAATATATTTAAAACACCCAGCCAGGAATCGAACCACTCATCTCCATGATAAGTGAAGAACTCAATTCGGTCAGAGAATAATAATATTATTGTAATTTAGTAGTAGTTTTGTCTTCTCTTTCTTCAGAATGAGACAGACTCACAGACCATCCATTAATAATTGTCTTAAGCTCGTTCTAGAATAGGAACGGGAGGAAAGAATGTTATTGGATTTCAAAAGGGAAATAAACAGCTGTCAATGGTTCAAATGGTTCAAATTTGAGACTTGGGCACTAATTTATATTGTGACAGTGGATGTAATATGGTGACGTAATTTTCAAGGCAGTTTTACCATAAAATTGGGACCGAAGGAAAGAAATAATTAATGTTGGAGGACGATATTTAAGAAATTCACTCTGTAGTGACTCATGATCTATTTATGCATATTATTTTTGGGCTTCATAATTTACTGCCTATCCAGATTCTTCGCCAATTTACATCAATGGGGTGATGGTGAGGAGGATGGAATTTAAATAATTGTATCGGCCATCGCCTTTTGGAATAAAATGCAATTCCCTGTTTTCCTTAACCATGAAAAAAAAGCCTCTAAATATGAAAATAAATTGTTTTTGGGTTTAATCAATTTATATGTTCACGGATAGTATACACACCGTTAGCAGCTTCCCACTAGAAATCGAGTCAAGTAAAGTCAAGTCAAAAATGTTGCTTTGACCTCAGAACTTATATTCTTTAAAAGGGAACATTGATTTTCCATATTAAATATTGACAAATATAAAGTTAATGGAACATTTATTTGGTAAAATCATATGTGGGTGGGGCTAATGCTTTAGATCTGGCCATTTAAGCTTATCATACCTCTGCTTTTTTGACGTAGGGAGGATCTCATTTCTGAGGTGGGATCACCATAAAGGCAAATTATACTATCCCCAGATGGTGGGATGCTCGCCTTCGCTTATTGTCCTAAGAGCTTTGAAAACATGGTCCCAGGCGGCAACTTGGAGATCAAGCGGGGGAGAATACCAGGCAATTAAAATACCCTGGATGGACACACCAGCACAGGTTGAGGCAAACGGATAACTAAGGCATAATAGGTTTATACTCCAGATAGTTTTTATATGTTAAAATTTTGAAATTAAATATATATAATGCATATTATCGTAAAATAAATAGAACAAAAAGGTTCTGATTTATAGCAGAATAAGATGTCAGGACATATGTACAAGGAAGTTGAAAATTAAAAATCCCCAAATGGTAGGATAATACGTGGGAATTATGATGGTGGAAGCAGAGTGGACCTACAGTTTAACGTGGGTTCCGAACCACGGTGTGGGCCTGGCATTTCACGCATTCACAAAGCGTGAAAGCACACACTTTTCCAGAGGTGAGGAAGGGTTTGTTAGTTAGATACATCTGAGCCGGGACTGGTATTTGAATCCCGGACCCCTAACACAAAAGTCGAACACATTACTCTTAGACTGCAAGGTTCGTAAATATAATATGTTTAACTGTAGAATGTTAATAGGATATTGGCATATAACCTGAACAAGTAGTAAGATTTTATGGCAATATAAAAACCTAATATATTATTTTTTTTACTCAAAGAGAGTATTTATTGAACTCCAGAAATTGATTTTGAGTAGTTGGAGGAGACGAAAGAAAAGTTGTAACCACTGACCAACATGTGGTTATTAAAGGTAAAGCTCCCTAACAAGATATTATGCTAAGGAATATCTTACATTTACATATTAAAGCTATCTTATTTTGAGCATAGCTAAGATTGAAGGTGTTAGGAATTTTATGGGACTTCAATAAGGTGTTAGTTTAGGAATTGAAGGAATACAAATTTACATCTCTAATACTTATAAAATAAATAGCTTCGCTCATGTTAATGCCATTTTTTAAAACATGTTGATTAAAACAATAGCCTTTATAGCTCCCTAGTTTTTAATTTTCCGCACAGATAAAAAATCACTTAGCGAAATCAATGTTGTGTAGTTAATTCTGTTTTAAGATTAGCCGCACAGAGACTAAGTTATCTGTATTAATTGAAGTAAACAAAGTAACACAATTTAAGACAATACTTCTTTATAAACAACGTTAGTGGTTTTAAAATAAGGAGAAATAATTTATAGATTGGTGTTAGAACTATCATGGAACACACCACGTAAAGTTGTCCATATGAAAAACAATTGCCAGGGAGATTTGACGCCCGTCACCTTCAGTGTTTGTACTTGTGATGTGTTGATGGTCATTGCTTAGCATACCTTGATATGAAATTGCATGCATTTAAACTGTTAGAGCAGGTCTGATGGAATTATGAGTATTCTTGGTACCGAGACACAACTTTTAGTATAGTAACATGAAATGACAGAGACCTATGTTATATAGTTTTGCATACTGTTAACCTGTTTAACTATTTACCCATTGCACTGTTTAGGCGGGTTCAAACTACGCAGTAAAATGATGGGTGTTTAAATTTTAATTGAAGAGAGTAGATGGGGAAGCCAAGGGAAATGGACTAAGGGAATTAAAAAATAGGTAAGGGTAGTGCCTATGGATATGTAAGTGTGGTATGCCGCTTCAAACTAGTCTAAAATGCAGTCATTAATTTTACTGTACGATTCATTTTTTGAACTAGAATAGCTTGCTCCTGGAACAACAAAAGAGGCTGGTATCACCTAAGACGTAAAGGAGGGTTAATCAAATGAACTAGTTCCTTGATAATATTGACAATGGCGTATATATGGGAGTTATTCAGGGACACTCTTCCTTCGTGATCTGCGAAGACTCCTTTGCCGAGTTTCAGCAATAAACCGACACACAAGTATATTTTTGTCTTCACACAGGTGGCTGCATATGTTGGTTGACCGGGAAGGTTCAAAACGTCTGAGAATATTTAAGAACTTTTCAGGCAGACGTTGACGTTGTTAGTTCTAGTGATTCTCAAAATCACCGGTAGAGTTTGTTGGAAGTTTACTTAGAATAGTACGGTGACGCTTCCAATGAGCACCATTTTGCTTCTGAGATCTCTGAGAGCTATATACGTATTTTAAATTGAAGTCTTATGTGACCTTATATAAGGAATTTTGCTGTAGTAATGTTGATGTGAATCTTTGCCTCGATACTTTGCGCACCTCAATTTGTCCATTAGAAAAATGTAATAATAATTTAAATGTTACATTCACTGTTCTTCCCTCTTCTATCAAATTAACGGCTATACCTGATTAAGTCACTTCAAGGTATGACAACCCTCAAGCTCGAGCTTAGCCAAGAATACATTAATTATAAATGTATTTCCTTTACCCGCGAGTATATCTTAACCTTCGTATGCTCACGCATTGGTCTCTCAGACCGACAAATCAATAATTCGTTTTTTTCTCGAAAATTAACATCACTGGGACTTTCGGTTTTTAGTAGCTTCTTAATTTGTTGTTAGACATTGTTTAGTGCGGCGCGCGCATTGGTGCCGAGTGGACGTGAGACACTTTATTACGGTTATCGGCCCGTGAGACCGACGCGAGTCTAAGTGTTACTATTTTAGGTAAGAAACATTTTTTTATTTTATAACGTTACTCAATAAAATGTATTATTTATTATAGTGGTGTATAATACTTATTGAGTTTATTGTATTACATTATTTGAGAACTGTTTTCTTGGTTTTTAGCCATTTTTGTCACAACAATGGAGGAAGAAAGAATAAAGGCGCTGTTAGAATGTGAAGATTCAGATTAAAATTACGTTGACAAGAGTGACAGTGAGGCGGAGGACGCTCTAGAAGTCCAAGAGAAAAATACCGACACTGAGCAGGAGGGTGATTCGTCAAACGAATTTGAAGAGGTTTTGCAAAGTCTGTAAACTACTATGTCGGAAAAGACAAAACGACTAGATGGAACAAAAATAGTCCATCGTCTACTGTTAGAACACGGTCTCAAAATATTGTTATGCAACTTCCTGGCGTAAAGAGAGAAGCAAGGAATACAAAAGATCCAGGTGATATTTGGAAACAATTTTTTTCTGATACAGTAATCAATCTTATTACGATGTATACTAACCAACACATTGAACGACTTTCACCTGCATTCAAACGAGCAAGGGACTGTAGACTTACTGATGAAGAGGAAATTCGAGCATTTCTTGGCCTTCTTTTATTTGCTGGTGGTAGGAGAAATGGTCGGCTGAATGCTAAAGATATATTCAGGACTGATGGTTCATCTCCAGAAATTTTCCGATTGACAATGAGCTGGAGTCAATTTTACCTTCTATTTAAATGTTTAAGGTTTGACGACAAGAAACAAGAACTCAACGTGCTTCAGTCAACAAGTTGGCTCCAATAAGATACCTATTTGAAACATTGTGTCATCTTAAAAAAAAAACATTTCAGCCCCCCTGAATTTGTAACAATCGATTAGAAGTTGGAAGCATTCAGAGGCCGCTGTAGCTTCCATCAGTAGATACCTTTGAAACCAAACAAATATGGCATAAAAATATATGCACTGACCTATGCCAAAATGTTTTATACGTTGAGTCTGGAAGTTTATGTAGGAAAACAACATGAAGGGCCATATAAAGTCGACACTGAGCCACAAGCATTAGTCAATCATCTTTGTGGCGTAATCGATCGATCTGGTCTAAATATAACATGTGATAATTTTTTCACAAGCATTCCTTTAGTCGAAAGTTTGATGTGGGATCACAAGCTAATTTTTAAAGGCACAATTCTCAAGAATAAAAAGGAACTGACAATGGAATTTACTGATGTAAAAGGCCGTACAGAAAATTCAAGTTTATTTGGACAACGAAATAAATGCACCTTAGTTTCATATGTGTCAAAGAAAAAGAAAAATGTTCTACTTGTTTCTAGTATGCACGATGATGCACAAATGAATAATAAATGAACTGGAAAACCATAGATAATTATGGACTACAATGCTACAAAAGGTGGTGTTGACACTGTAGACAAAATATGTGGTACCTATGACTGCACTAGAGGAACTAATCAGTAGCCTATGGTTATTTTTTACAGCTTTATGGATGTTGCGTGGATTAATTCTTATATAATATATGGTCTTAACAATTTAAACATAAAAACAAGCCGCAATAAGTTTCTAGAGACGCTTTCACAAGAACTTAAAAACTAAAACTAAAAACTAAACTAAAACTAAGAACTAAAAAGGCGGGAATTAATTTCAAGTTTGCCAAGAACACCGAGACAGAGGCTCTTAGAAATATGAAAACTTGATAATCCAGAACCTACATCATCAGATAATCATCAGGCAGGTTGTTGTTCATTCTGTTCGTAAGAAAACAAACCGAAATACACGATATAACTGCATAAACTGCAAACAATATTTTTGTCTCGAACACGCAGTTCTGATTGCTACACAAACAACCCTAATAATGATTAATTCTTATTTTTATAATATTTTATTATTCCTGGTTTTTTTCATTTATTAGATTTCAGAGTTTTTTTATAATTAACACATGAAAACGTTTATTAAAGTTAGAGTGAAAAAATATGTTCTATTTTAAGAGAATGAGTTAAAAGTCTGTTTCTACCAAACAATGTTAAAGTTTTAATATTTTTTCTGTTTTTTTATTCAATTACACCTCCTTCAATATAATAAATCCCAATAATGCATAAAAAGTATATAACTAAAATAATACAGACGAGATCAAATCTCGGTCTGAGACACATTACGCGAGTATGTGTTTGATGCAGTTGGGCGCGAATATATGTGTGATGCGTTGGGCACGAGTATATGTGTGATGCCGTTGCACGCGAGTATATGTGTGATGCGTTGCGCGCGAGTATATGTGTGATGGAGTTGGGCACGAGTATATGTGTGATGCCGTTGGATACGATATGTGGTGATTCGTTGCGCGCGAGTATATGTGTGAGTCCGTTGGGCGCGAGTATATGTGTGATGCCGTTGGGCACGAGAATATGTGTGATACAGTTTGGGCTCGAGTATATGTTTATGCCGTTGCGCGCGAGTATATGTGTGATGCGTTGGGCACGATATATCTGTGATGCCGTTGGGCACGAGTATATGTGTGATGTCGTTGGGCACAAGTATATGTGTGATGCCGTTGGATACGAGTATATGTGTGTGATGCCGTTGCGCGCGAGTATATGTGTGATGCGTTGGGCGCGAGTATATCTGTGATGCCGTTGGGCACGAGTATGTGTGTGATGCCGTTTGGCACGAGTATATGTGTGATGTCCTTGGGCGCGAATATATGTATGATGCCTTTGCGTGCGAATATAGATTGATACATTGGGCTCAAGTATATGTGTGATATCTTTGGGCGCGAGTATATGTGTGATGCCGTTGGGCACGAATATGTGTGTGATGTCGTTGGGCACGAGTATATGTGTGATGCCGTTGGGCGCGAGTATATGTGTGATGCCGTTGCGCGCGAGTATATGTGTGATGTCGTTGGGCACGAGTATATGTGTGATGCCGTTGGGCACGAGTATATGTGTGATGTCTTTGGGCGCAGATTTTGTGTGATGCTGTTGGGCACGAATATGTGTGATGCCGTTGCGCGCGAGTATATGTGTGATGCCGTTGGGCACGAGTATATGTGTGTGATGCCGTTGCGCGCGAGTATATGTGTGATGCCGTTGGCACGAATATGTGTGTGATGCCGTTGGCGCGAGTATATGTGTGATGCCATTGGGCACGAGTATATGTGTGATGCCGTTGCGCGTGAGTATATGTGTGATGCCGTTGGGCACGAGTATATGTGTGATGTCGTTGGGTACGAATATGTGTGTGATGCCGTTGCGCGCGAGTATATGTTTGATGCAGTTGGGCGCGAATATATGTGTGATGCAGTTGGGCGCGAATATTTGTGTGATGCCGTTGGGCACGAGTATATGTGTGATGTCTTTGGGCACGAGTATATGTGTGATGCCGTTGGGCGCGAGTATATGTGTGATGCGTTGCGCGCGAGTATATGTGTGATGCCGTTGGGCACGAGTATATGGTGTGATATCTTTGGGACGAATATATGTGTGATGCCGTTGGCACGAGTATATGTTTGATGTCTTTGGGCGCGAGTATATGTGTGATGTCTTGGGCGCGAGTATATGAGTGATGTCTTGGGCGCGAGTATATGTGTGATATCTTTGGGCGCGAGTATATGTGTGATGTCTTTGGGCGCGAGTATATGTTTGATGCATGGTGGGCGCGAGTATGTGTGATGCCATTGGGCACGAGTATATGTGTGATGCCGTTGCGTACGAGTATATGTTTGATGTCTTTGGGCGCGAGTATATTGTGATGCAGTTAGGCACGAGTATATGTGTGATGCCGTTGGGCACGAGTATATGTGTGATGCCGTTGGCGCGAATATATGTGTGATGTCTTTGGGCGCGAGTAATGTTGATGCCGTTGGGCATGAGTAAATGTGTGATGCCGTTGGGCACGATAATGTTGATGCCGTTGGGCACGATATATGTGTGATGCCGTTGGCACGAGTATATGTGTGATGCGTTGGGCACGAGTATATGTGTGAGGGCCAGTATGATGGGCACGAGTATGTGTGTGATGCCATGCGCGGAGATATTGTGATGTCTTTGGGCGCGAGTATATGTGTGATGTCTTTGGGCGCGAGTATATGTGTGATGCGTTGGGCACGAGTATATGTGTGATGAGTATATGTGTGATGCCGTTGGCACGAGTATATGTGTGATGTCCTTTGGGCGCGAGTATATGTGTGATGCGTTGGGCACGAGTATATGTGTGATGCCGTTGGGCACGAGTATATGTGTGATGCCGTTGGGCACGAGTATATGTGTGATGCCTTGGGCCGAGATATGTGTGATGCCTTGGGCACGAGTATATTGTGATGCCTTGGCAAGTGCGAGCTTATATATGTTGATGCCTTTGGGCACGAGTATATGTGTGATGCCGTTGGGCACGAGTATATGTGTATGCCTTGGGCACGAGTATATGTGTGATGCTTGGCGCGAGTATATGTGTGATGTCTTTGGGCGCGAGTATATGTGTGATGCAGTTAGGCACGAGTATATGTGTGATGCCGTTGGGCACGAGTATATGTGTGATGCCGTTGGGCACGAATATATGTGTGATTCCTTTGGCACGAGTATATGTGTATGCGTTGGGCAGAGTATATGTGTGATGCCGTTGGGCACGAGTATATGTGTGATGCCGTTGGCACGAGTATATTGTGATGCCGTTGGGCACGAGTATATGTGTGATGCCGTTTGGGCACGAGTATATGTGTTATGCCATTGGGCACGAGTAATTGTGTGATTCCTTGCGCGGAGTATATTTGTGATGTCTTTGGGCGCGAGTATATGTGTGATATGCTTGGGCACGAGTATATGTGTGATGCCGTTGGGCACGAGTATATGTGTGATGCCGTTGGGCACGAGTATATGTGTGATGTCTTTGGGCGCAGTATATTGTGATGCCGTTGGGCACGAGTATATGTGTGTGATGCCGTTGGCCGAGTATATGTGTGATGCGTTGGGCACGAGTATATGTGTGATATGCCTTTGGTCACGAGTATATGTTGATGCGTTGGGCACGAGTATATGTGTGATATCCATTGGGCACGAGTATATGTGTGATGTCTTGTGGGACGATATATGTTGTGATGCAGTTGGGCACGAGTATATGTGTGATGTCTTGGGCGCGAGTATATGTTGATGCCGTTGGGCAGAGTATATGTGTGATGTCGTTGGGCACGAGTATATGTGTGATGCCGTTGGGCACGAGTATATGTGTGATGCCGTTGGCACGAGTATATGTGTGATGCAGTTGGGCACGAGTATATGTGTGATATCCTTGGCACGAGTATATATGTATGATGCCGTTGCTCTCGAATATATGTTTGATGCAGTTGGGCACGAGTATATGTGTGATGTCTTTGGGCGCGAGTATATGTATGATGCCGTTGGGCACGAGTATGTGTGTGATGCCGTTGCGCGCGAGTATATGTTTGATGCAGTTGGGCCGAGTATATGTGTGATATCTTTGGGCACGAGTATATGTGTGATGTGTTTGGGCGCGAGTATATGTATGATGCCGTTGCGTGCGAGTATAGGTTTGATGCAGTTGGGCACGAGTATATGTGTGATGCCGTTGCGTGCGAGTATATGTTGATGCCGTTGGGCACGAGTATGTGTGTGATGCCGTTTCGTGCGAGTATATGTTTAATGCAGTTGGACGCGAGTATATGTGTGATGCCGTTGGGCACGAGTATATGTTGTGATGCGTTGTGTGCGAGTATATGTTTGATGCAGTTGGGCACGAGTATATGTGTGATGTCTTTGGGCGCGATATATGTGTGATGTCTTTGTGCACGAATATATGTGTGATGCCATTGGGCACAAGTATATGTGTGATGCATTGGGCACGAGTATATGTTTGATGCAGTTGGGCACGAGTAAATGTGTGATGCCGTTGGGCACGAGTATATGTTTGATGCATTTGGGCACGAGTATATGTGTGATGCCGTTGGGCGCGAATATAAGAAGGTTAAAATAAAACTTTTCCTACTAGATTTCCAGTATTCTAAAATACATTTATCTACACGATAAGATGAGCTGTGTTTAATAGAGGTTTGTTCATATTCAGAATTTGTAATAGAAATATATGGTCGTTTGTAGTCTCTCCCAAGTAGTAACTATAGAACGTAAATCCAAACAAATTTTCAGGTAGAAGACCAGGAATTTCATATTATTATCCTAGAGATACTTTAAAATTTGATTGGATTCAGCCCAGCCCACATTAAAAATATCTTCATTGAAGTCCAAATTTTATAGTTATTGATCTGTTCTGATTCTATGTTCAACAGCTTCCTAAATGCGTTCCCTGTGGGTGAGCAAATTGCTAGAGGATATGTCACGTGAATTTTTTTAATGTGGTGGAGAGCAAATATTTGAGTGAGAAATAAGATCAACGCAAAGGGGCTTTGTCCCATTGCTATGCCAACTAATTGGTAAAATGCGTAGGTTACGTCATTCATTGAAAATAATTTTTCACATATGAAGTTGGATCTTTGACGACAAGGAGCCATATTCTCACATAATAACACACTGTGTTTATCGGGTACGTGGTGGCTTATCTCCAAATAAAATAATTACTATTCATTTATTCTGGGGCTTCCTCAACAGAAACACTTTGCCCTCAGCGTTGGAAGGTCTTAATTTTTCAAACATTATATGAAGCAACCTCTTTACAAGTAAGCGTCTTCGCAAAAGGTGCTACAGTGAAACATTTGAAGAAAGATTATTATTGGTGTGTCGCATAGGTTGTTGGTGATGTTAGTGATAATACTTATAAGAAAATATACCCATTGTTTGTTTTCTATATTGAAAGCTGAATATATAACACCCTGAATAATTCCAACTGAAATTTTTCCACCTTATTGTTTAAGTTTTTACTAAATGTAGCCTTATATCACTCCCCTAAATGATTTACGTACATACATGGATTTAGTGACACAGCATATCTCCACATTAATTCAGGAAACCAATACTCTTAACGTGGTAGGGCTTTGTGGGACCAGCCGAAGGTGTGTCCAACGCTCAAGAACGGATCTTGGCCGAGCAGCACTTCAGCGTCGAGATGCCGTCTACGGTATTTGTGATATCCATAATGCCCATCAACGTAGCTCTTTAAATCTTTTAGGATAATTTTTTGCTGCATGTATGGAGACGATCGATTCAAATATTTGTATGGGAAGTGTAATATATATACATTTTACATTATATTATACATTAATACATTACATTATATTATACATTAATACATTTTCACGCAGCTGTTGGTCAATATTTGAATCAGTATTTTTTCCTGAAGTCATACCAGTAACTGTACGTCTTGATAAAATTCGGTATTAGAGTCTTTGCAAAGCACGAAAACAAGGTTTCCTTGAATAACTCCCAAATATGCATCATATTCAAGGATATTCAGGAATCATTCCATTTTATTCATTCCGATATACGTCTTTGGCAAAACAAGCCTCTTTCCTGATTACAGGAGCAAGTTATTCTTACCCCAAAAATTAATCGGCTAGTAAAATTAACTACGGTATTTTAGACTAGTTTGAAATGCCATCTCGCACCTATATGTCCATAGGAACTACCGTTACTAATTTTTTAGTTCCCTTAGTCAATTTGATATCAAGAGTACCTGAATTCCATCAAACCTGCCCTTACAGTTTAAATGCATGCTATTTTCTATCAAGGTTTGCCATGCGATGAGCATCAACAGAGCTCAAGGACAAACCCTAAAGGTGTATAACGTTGAGCTCCATGACAAGTCCTTCTCAGAAAGACAACTATATGTAGTGTGTTTCCATGATAGTCTTAACAGTAATCTATAAATGCTCGGCTCCTAATAATAAAACCACTAACATCGTTTACAAAGGGGCCTTACCTTAAATTTTAATTTGTTTTCTTAAATAATACAAATATTCCTTGTGGCTAATTTTAAAACAGAAATAATTACATTTCATTGCATTTGATTTTGAAGCTACATCTCTTATCAACTCCAAAGTTTTCATCATAGTAAATTCTATCTTATAAGTTGCATGATTCCTTCTTTGAGCAATAATTTAAAAACTTTGGGATTAGAAACGCTATTATATTTAAATAGTCGAACACTTGGTCTTGGTGCAAGGTTCTCCCCACAGGACCCATATCTGTGGGCTCAAAACCAGCCGAATTCGACGGATTCTTCTTGATCGATAAAAATCCGTAGCACAGCGTAATTTGGAGGGGGAGTTCACCCGTCACTTCATTAGCGATTTTGGCATGAAAATACCTTTCTGCAAAAATCAGTAAGATCATTTGTGCTCGCTCATAGAAATTCAGTTTGTTTTGCAAAGGATAACCACCACACCTTATGAGCTATTGTTATATTATAAGAAATCTCCATCATATAGTTCAAATGGAGGACTGAATGTATAACTATCGCCGAATGGATAGAGATCACACTAAACCAACCTTCGGGCTGTTGACATAAGAAGTAGAAGTATATATATATATATATATAAATAAATATATTTAATTATATATATATATATATATATATATATATATATATATATATATATACATATATATATATACATAAATAGATATATTTAATTATGAAAAGTTTAGTTTTGGTGTATTTTTTATAGTATTCATAGGCACGGCCATGGTCTGTAAGAAAGATTTTCCAAAATAAATCATATATAAATAGATTTAATCTATTTGAACTAAATTATTATTATTATTATTATTAGCACCGCGTCTTACTACCCGTTCGGGTTATACGCTATATTTGAACTAAAGATTGCTTCTTAAATATAGTTAAATGTACGCGCTTGTCCATTAAGGCAACTCTGGATATTTATAAGTAAAACCTTGATTTTATTGTAGTATAAAATAAAATAACAAAACAAAATAATACCCTTTGTCTAAAAGTTCAGATTATTTTTATAATCAGAAAAAATGACTGACGTAAAAACTTTTTATTTCAACATTTTCTTCTTGATAAACTGTACTTAAATAGATTTAATTAAACTATTTTTTTTCTGATTTAAAGCTTTTTTTTTCATAGCGAAAGAAAAGACGAGACTGCATATTGGGGAAGACGTTCCGTTCATTGGTAATACTAGTCTGTAACAAACCGTCTGACGCAATGGGAGGGTGGGAGGTAGTAGCGTTGTCTGAAATATTTAACAACGAAGGAAGGAAAACGCGGTTTCTTCATTTTATGGGTTACATATTTCCAAAGCGTCGTATGCGAAGGAGGGTTTAGGAAAAGAAAGTAGTAAATGCTCCGGCCATTACTTTTACCTAGGCAAAGGCAGTGCGGTTTACGTTTTCTTGAGGAGTGGTGGAGGGCGAAGTTGGAGGGGGGTGGGTTGAGGGTTGTAAGGGAATGCGTCACAAATAGGGAGGGGAAATATATAGGAAACGATCTAGAAAAATACAAACTTGGAGAGTTAGAAGTTGGTATGCTACAGAGATAAAGGTAAATGGCAAATAAAGTAAAAATAAATGAAATCCGTGTGCCAAGTTCCTTTTTTTTTTCATTCGTTTCCCAAATTATGAAGGTATTTTTAAAGTTCTCTACCTGAATATTTTGCTTATATCAGCGTATGACTTTCTAACATTATTTTTAAGACTGTATTATTTATTAATAACCATTTTATGTTTAAAATATATGTTGTGTTACAAATCTTTAGTTGGCAACCATGGCTGAAGCCAAATTCAGTTCTTGTATTTAATATTTTCTTTAATTATTTCCTGTTATCTAAGGACATGACCTCACATTACATCGGATAAATACTCTAATAATTAAAGTCCCAATACATAGCTTGGATAACTTACCTTTTTTTGCACGATTATAATCCATTCAAGTCTTGAAGAAAATATTGCTTTTCTTTGTTTGGAAAATGAACATCGTGAAGCGACTGTTGTGCACTCCTGGACCCTCCATTCTGTTTCGGGAACTAGCTAGCCGACAGGAGCCGAATTCACCCGAAGATCCACCGAGAATAAATTAGAACATCGACTAGAGAGAGGGATATCCAGCTGTTTGGTTTCTGAATGACGTGAGTTCGATACTGTGAATGAAGACTTGGATGTAAAGGTTTTTCTTCCGTATTCAGTTTTTGACCATTTTTCTCCCAATTATTTTGCTTTCATTATTCTAGTTATCACCAAATTATTTTCACCTGTTTTAGTAAGTATTCTTAGACCTGTTATTTTATTCCTTAAGTCCCAATGTAATGTCCAAATTAGAACTTTTTTTAAAAATTTTGCTGGGAGGGGAGATGGAACATTGTTGTTTAATGATCTGGGCTTATTCTTTCCTGCTTTTGGATTATTTAGGCACAAATCGGTGTTCCATTGAACCCAATTTAAAGGAATCAAGGATGGAATGTCACCAGAAAGTAATCTATCATAGAAATCTAAACTAGTGCTTAAAGTTCAACTATGAGAATTTGTGGAAATAACCATCAATACTTTACAATAAAGAAGATGTGAAAAAATTCATCCAAATTTTTCAAAGGAACCAAGATAATTTTCTACATTGTTGAGATTGTTTCACTCTTTCTTAAAAAATCTAGCTTACTTCATTCTAAACATCAAACTTTTAAAACTCTCCAGAAATATATAATACATTAATAATTATTTTAAATATTATTCCTCCCAGAACTGCAATGTTGTTATTATTTAAATAGTTTATTAATTATTATTTTCTTCAACAATAGTAAACCAATTATATTTTCCAACATTATTAAATACTAAAACTTCATTATGTGTTTTAATTAATTCCATTGTTATGTTGTTTTTGGTTATAAATTATTAAGTATACATAAACAAAATGCATTTATTACAATAAATTTCAATCTTAATCTCATAAAATATTTTAATATTGAAATGTTTTTTTATTTTAAACTATTTTGTTACAATTTGTTTTATACTTACACGGATATCCTTAGGCAGGTACTGCAGGGACATGCATTTGTCTAAGATTCCATAAATAAGATCAACAATAATTTTAACTTATTTAGTTTATGTATTAATTTCTGTTACATATTTCTCTATGCGAACTGCCATGTTATAATTAAGTGTAATCTTCCAAGTAATCCTTTTACCCATGTTAGTTTCATCCTGTAGCGATGTGGAGGGGTATTGTCAGTCAGAGTTAAGAGACTTAATTGACAAGGTAATAAAATAGGTATTTTCCCAAGTGGTCTTGGTATTAGAGGTCTCGTGCAGATGCTGAGATATACTATTAACTAATAAAATTCCTGATCTTGGAAGTACATTAGTCATAATAAACTGAATAATATTAAATTTTTATTAGACTAGGAATACGAGATTTTTTTTCTTTCAATGTTGATAAAATTCATCTCAATCAAGCATAAGTTTATAAAATAAAGTTTTTATTAAAACTTACAAATTAATTAACTATAGAAAGGACACAATACTCGGACTCTCGGTCAAGACTGTAGCAAGGCCAATATTTCAGGGAGGGTTCCAAAAACCATAGGCAAAGAAAATTTTGAAAAATTAAATACATC
Organism: Timema cristinae; assembly: GCA_039000515.1. NCBI lineage: Eukaryota > Metazoa > Arthropoda > Insecta > Phasmatodea > Timematidae > Timema > Timema cristinae. Next base: position 15,174,064 of record JBCFYV010000012.1, on the reverse strand, counting down.
TAGAAGATATATGATATTTATTTTATGGTAATTAAGACCAGAGAAATTAAGTGCTAGAATCTGAATAGAATTTAAAAACTTACATAACGTCTTCTCCTGCCAGGTTCGAAAATTAACATTGATTACTTCTCAAATATAGGTGTAATTGGCTGCATAGCTGGAGAGGAGGTGAATTTAAAGTTGGGGAAAGGGAGCATTGTCTACTAAAAATATTTTCACCCACTCTAATTATATCCTCCCCCCCCCACCCCTAATCTCTAAATTTATTTCAATATCCCCTTACTAATACTATGCTATTTTAAAAAACCTCCAAAAATCTTTTAAACGCATCGAACTAGAATTTTAGAATCAGGCGAGGACCATTCTAAATCTCCTAGAGCCATCACATTTCCAAAAAAATATCTGAGTGAAAACTACTTAAAATAAATTTTAGAGGAGTATAATTAAAAATGTCCAAGTGAGGACTACTCCATCCAATCGTCAAAGTTTGTCGATGGAGTGCCCCAAAGCTCTTTGGGTGTGGGGCCAAAAACAAGTTCTTAAAAACCCCTTTTTGGTTAACTAACCCCTCCCTCACACATAAGTAAGATTCCGCCATCACTGACCAAACCTGTATAATTTTAAGAGATGATTTTTTCACTTCTAAAATTTGAGGTTTAACAATTTGTGCGTGAAGAAAATATTTAGTTGACCCCACCTACATAGTCCAATATTATATTCTAACACTTATTGCGTATTGTTTGCAATGATATTCATTTGAATTGTTTACATTTACATTATTGATTTAGTTCTGAAAATAAAAAACAAGCCTTTTGGTCTTTATCAAACGTATGTATGTAATTATTTTAACCTATTACATTAAACTACCTTTCTCCTGAAAATACAAAGGCTAAATTATATAATAAATAACATTTATTAGGTTGTTGAGACCTGCAACATGGACCTTATATTATTGAGTTAGTAAAAAACAACCTGCTCAGATGATTTTTTATTGCTTTTAAAATTAGAATTATTTGTACATTAGCTCATTACTCAAGCTTACAAAGGTTGTAGGTTCAAGTAACTGAGGAGCATGTACAAATATACTTGCAACTCTGCTGACTAATAGACTGATGACCTATTTTAAAACAAAAATATGCTGGGAGGTGAAATAAGATTTCATATTGTTTTACTAGGAATCTTAAATTGATGAATAATTCCGACAGAAACGCATAAAATAAATAATTTATAGTTTGGGACGTAAAAAACCCTTTCTAAACTTTTGAGAATCTATATAAATTATCTATGTATCTATAACTTGTAAATTATTCACTATATTCTAATAAGCAATAAGCTTACATTTATGGATGGACCCTTAGAGTCTTCAAACCCTCAAATCTTAAAGTATTATCGATATTTGAAGAGTCAAAAATAATTAATATGATAAATTAGAAAATAAACAACATATACTTACATTTTTAGTATAAACTATTTTAAGAGCTATAATTATACTAGCTACTGGCTTAGGTAAATCTAATTGCAGGAAAAAACATAACATCCTAACCCCAGACTAGTAATTTTCCATTTTATGTGAGTGAACACAATCATCTTAATTGAATATTTATGTTTTCTAAGAGATTAGGAATTCAGGATTATTTCATAAGAGTAAGATTAGGATTCTATACAAATTAGGTTCAACGCATCTCTACCCAAAATCTAGTTCTGAGCCCTTCAAGATAGTCAAACAATAAATAAAAATTACATCCAGAGTACCCTTAGAATTTATTCAAAATTTCAGGTCTTGTGGTCTTGGAGCCACGATGTTGACGCACACAATACTTATTTCATTATTTATATAGTGTATGGTCTATCTTCAGAGGAGATTCACTGATAAAATATGATATAACATAGTAAAATATAATTGATGTACGGCTGATTTTATATACTTTTGATTGTAATGTTGATAACCTTTGACAAGTAAACTTTTAATTAGAAAAGTCGAGTGAGGGCTTATTATATAGATAGTTTCTCAATAAGAAGTTTAGAATGCATTTTAGTGCAATAAACTTCAGACATCGCTGTAACGACCCACTAGTATAAATATAAATTTTGACCACAAGGATTCTTTGTTTATCCTAAGATGACGAGAAATGTACATTTCTCTTTTCTACTGGAGGAAAAGAGAATTAAAGTGTGTCCACTCAAGAACCGCAACTTCATTGCGCGAGTTCGTGGCGAGGACTTTTGGCTTATGTCCTCGTATTTACGGACGAGGTAGGGTGTACAGTAGTATCCTTGGTGACAGTTCAGATTAATCTATAACTCTCCCACGTCCTTGCCTATGAAACCATCAATGGTGTATATGTCGAGGTGACGACGTATAAGTCGAGAATCCAGATACAAACTTGATGTCTCTTTCGCTTACACCCCAAGTTCTCTAGAAGGAGAAAAATACGTCATAGATCTATGATGAATTTGTTATTAGAGTATTTATAACCAAGGTCATTAATTAACTAATCTTAGGAGAGTTATAGTGGAGAGTATATTAGAGGAAGTTCGGCTGCATTAGCGTGAATAAAAATGGGCGAATATCTATCCACCGAATCTGTCGTGAGCGATTCAGCCTGTTGACATCCTGACGCCTCAAGCCACGGGACCATCAGTGCAGAAGGTGTATTTACAACGTTTTTGATAATATTAGGTGTTTTTTCAAGTCCCAATCTGAGTCAAACCTTTTACAATTATTTTAGAAATTGAGAACAATAACAATTGGATTTTTTTTATTTTTTATTGACTGTGTGCAAAGTAAAGAAAAATACTATTGCTAAGCAAATTGTGTCAATGCACTCGTGGGTGATTAGCGCCAGAAACCTACAAAATATAATAAAAAATAAACTTTTGGAATTGTCTTAAAAATATATATCCTTACCGAGATTCAAACATAAACACCCTTAAAAGTTCCTAAGTTTGTAGGTAAACTCCCTAAAATATTTTACTTCTAACCACAAAATAAAGGTACTGTATATTTGAATATTTCTAACTATATTGAGATTTTCTTAAAATTTGAAATAAATCTTTATTGCTGTAGTTTTTGTTCTAAGTAAAAGTCTTTCTTTTAATAAATATCAAGTTTAACCAATCCAGTATTAAATATTCATCACTTATAGTATGTACCAAAAAGGAAAGATTGTTTCTTAGAACTTGGTGGAAACATGCCTTACTTCTTAAGTTCATGGACAGTTTATTTTTGTAGCACCCTATATTACTACGCAAGACATACATGTTTATTTTATAAGTGCGCAACCTAACATCCCTCTAAGGCTTTACCGGGCTTCTGGCTAGCGTGTCTACATTCCACTACGTTGGTAACACTGATGGGAATACCCTTCCTTTGTCAGTGTCAGCCGTGTCACAAACCATCTTCCAGTGATTCGTGATTACTGATTAATTACACTCTGGGAGTGCTAATGCAGTGGTATATTCCCTAATGTCATAAGTGGTATGTTTAGTTGGCTCAGGCACAAAGCTCAAGGCACTAGGTAAGAGTTGGTAATATCACACTAGGTGGGACATTGGATCTTTATTCACAAGATTATTCTAGAAATACTGGATAGTTAGAACAGTAATTATATCCACCAGATCACCCAGTTGCGTGGAAGACGTCCCGGAACCACGTGTAATCCAAGAATACTAGTTTGTTATTTAAAAATATAGCTCAAGATAAAATGGAGGTGAGAGGTATCAAAATGTCCCTTAAGGATTAAAAACCTTACATTGGCCTAATGAAATATATAATTTAAGAAAATAAAATGATGAAAAGGTTTAGTCAGCTGATTTTCGACTACACCTAATGGTCATCCATAAATCATTTTTTGATCCCCCTCATATGCCTATGTAAGACCAAGTAGACATTTTGCCTGACACCTCAGCCCCTCCAACCTGTGTTACGTAGCTTTGTACACCAAGAATCAACGCCATTATTTCATACGGAAGCTCTTGTGACACTAAAAGAGAGACTTGGACTTAATACTACTCAAAATGGGAAGTTATATATACGTATATTTATTAATGATGACAATATTAGCAACGATATATTTTTGTCAACACTACAAATTAAGTATAAGATCTGTGTTACGTAACTCTGTGATGTACCCATCTTCCCCCATGTAACACTATGTAGACATTACAGCTCTCTCCATCCCCCACCTAACAGCGTCACGTGGTGTATGGATGGCCCCTGCAAAATGTTGCACTTCTGAGATCAACGTAGATAGTTAGAAACATAGATTTGGCCTTCCTAAAATAAAATGGTTTAAAAATATGATCACATTATAACATTCTATGATAAATGAGGGTCTTTATATGGTTTTTAATCTTCATAGCTGTCATTATAATAATAAATATGACATTGCTAAGGTATTTCCCAGCAAGGGGTTGATTTACTTATTATAACTATTTAAGATGTATTTAACTCTAGACCTTCTAATATGGCAAATGTATCCACGGTGCTTTTAAGAAGTGTGTTTTATGAACACTTTTATTTGGTTTGGTTCTTTTTGATACGCTATTACTCGAAACAATTTCGAGTTCATGTGAAATTGAGTTAATAAGCGAATAAATGTATATTTTAGCTGGTATGTGAACTAGTTTGATGGTTTTAAGATATCTCCAGAGCACAACATTTTTAAACCAAACTGAAATGAATTAACTTGGCTTATATATTTTATGAATCCGTATACCAAAAGTGAACATTTTTCACCGCAACATCCAGAATAGAACCAGGACCTCCTAGACTAATGGCCAAGTACTCTAAACGACTTAGGGTAGGTGTGAATTGATTCATCATAGTTCATAACTAATATTGAATAGTGGATAGTTCATAGGTAATGCATACAAGGTTTAAAAAATGAATGTGTTCACAACCAAGACATGGTTAATATTCAAAACATTGATTTAAATTCACGACTTTGCATGCTTGAGGAATTTGAAGCTATTTTGAGAAGCGGGCTGCGTCGGAAGAAAGGAATAACATGAGCAGTTAATCCTGCAAGGCCTATAGTTTATCTGATGATAGCAATTCCCTACTTCCGCTGACGAGTATATACATTCACTCTACTATTTTTGTAGCATGTCAATCAGAATGATTAGACATCTAAAATTAAATATTAAAAATTTGATAATTTATGACAACAGAAACGAAAGAAAGAATTAATATCAGCATATTTAAGAGTCATCTGCCTCAATATTTATATTCCGTGACTGGATGAAGTCAGATAGATAATCATGATTTTCCCGAGGGTGAAACACTCGGTTTTTAAGAGACGTTAAATTTTGATAAATATTGTAACAGATTCCGAAGAAGAAAATTAAACTGACATATTTAGTTATAATACGCTTCAATATTTACTCACCGTATTAGGATGTTCTTGGATTCCCTCGTCATCCTGTTTGGAGAAAAAATTCAAAAAGCAGCATCATGGTGGCTTCAACACGTGCTTTCATTTCTACTCCTGATGCGCCCAAGAAGTCTAGAATGAACTCGACCCAGTGACCCGCTGCGCTCGGAGTTTCCAAGCGGCGTTTCAACCAACCTTACCTTCCCCTCACCCCGCGAGCTGTTCTCCCTCCTTTGTTTCCCTTTCACCTTGCTTTCATCTGTCTCTCTCTATGATTCTGAGTTTATCACCTATTTTGTTTTGTTCGTTTAAGTCAGATTTAATAGCATGAAAAGGCTGTGCCTCAGTTTCACGGTATGCCAATCTATCACAATGTAGCTCCAAAGAAGGGACCCCTGATAACTCGCTCAACGACGGAACCATGCAGTATTGGGCGTGGGATCCACTGCCGTGCCGTCCAGGAGGATGTTCTGCAATTTCATAAGTATCCTGTCGTCGTTTTCAAGTCTATTTGACTTTAGAGTCTATTCTTTGTAAAAAATCTAGACAATGTCTGTCAAGACACTATGATTGATAACTTTTTGTTGTGTTTATGATCTTTATAGTCGAAAGCGACTTTCATTTTGTGTATTTTTCATATTTAGTCTAATTGACTGTAAAATCATCTTAAGTCTATCAGAATTCTAAATTATGATGTTTATTTAATTTGTTGTATATAGTTACCCTGTGACTGAGGGGTCAGAGTCAAAATAACTCATATATGTAGCAAGTCCTTCGACTAGATATATTAGTCCTAGCGGTTATTGTTCTCTTGTACAGTTTCAAAATATGAGCATTCTGCTCTAGATGTAAGAAGGATTTAATTTTAAATCCTTCTGGTCCGCATAAGTTTCATAAGACTGGTCAATGTTTCTCATGATGCCGTGGACGTCATGTGCATTTGTTAATATTTAGTATAGCTTCAACCAGGCTGTCCGTCCTTGTTTAAATCCCTGTTGGGTTTTTTAGTCCTATCTCTGAGTAGGGCGTGTAGTCACGCTTCGCGTGTGGTATTAGCTTGGGTGTGTAAACCACGGAACTCCGCTTGATTCATAGTGGGGTCCGCGCAGATAATACCATTTTTCTCTTTGCCCGCTTTGGGCGCTATAGTCTCTGTATGGCTAGTAGGCGTAATTCAAATTAGTGTTGCACCCCTGGGAGAGTGAGTCACTATATGTTTGTACTATTGAATGCCCCGGCAGTACCAATAGGGAAAGAGACCTGCCATAGTACTATTTTTGTTGACACCTGTTTGTGAGCCATCGAACAATGTAATAAACAGGCCTTTCTATTGCTTTTCAAGATTCATTGCCTCTTAAGTTCTTATGCTACAATTCCAATCAAGCAAGATTTATTAAATTATAAATGTGTCCAAAATCCTAGATGTATACGATTTTTAGTTAATTTTCATTAATGATTACCTTACTGCTCTCTCTTCTAGAAACATCAGACTGTAGCCTGGCTCCAGCCAGCTTTTGTTATCACTGCCAGACAATCACCTAATATTCTATTTGATTTGAACAAACTTAAATCTAGTGTTCATATATTCATGTTGTAAATTATATTTAATCCTGTTGTTATAATAAATCTATTTGTTATCTAAATTGTTCAATCTATTATAAATCATATCACCGTGTCTTAGTTTACACTCCCCTATTTAAGGGCAAGTGTAACATTTTCTACTGGACAGCATTGATTTGCATATTTTCAAAATTAAATTTTTCTGGTTTCTTATCTTATATGATCATATGCTTCCACGGACTTTTTAATATACATCATGGCAGGTAGATTCCTTCATGCCATTTTTTTGAATAAACCAAATTGTCTAAGCTGTAGAATTTCTTAAAAAAAGTATTTAAAAATACTACTTTAAAATAAAATACATTTTTTATACCTAATTAAGAACTTAGCCCTTTGGACTTGAGCAAAGACAACCCTTGGACCTGAACACACACAACTCTTGGACTTGAGCAAAGACAACCCTTGGTCCTGAACACACACAACTCTTGGACTTGAGCAAAGACAACCCTTGGTCCTGAACATACACAACTCTTGGACTTGGCATACACAAACCTTGGTTTTGGGCGTCAACAACCCTTGGGCCTGACATACACAGCCTTTGGACTTGAGCATAAACAACCCTTTGATTTGAGATTATCAGCCAATGAGAATGCGATGAGAGGCTCTATCTAGCCAATTAAAACGGCAGTAACAGCATCAAAAAGAAAACACCTAGTGTTTATGTTTGAAATTGTCTTGTAGTAGAAATACTTTTTTTCTGTTTTTTGTTGACACTTACTACGACTTTATTGAAACACATACATTTGAAACACATACATATTAATGCAATTACATTAATCCTAACTCTATGCTCCAATACCTATATTTTAACTTGGAGCTTATTATTCTCTATAAACTTAACTCTTGCCTACAATTATATGTCCTTTTTGCTTAATAGTTTAGTTTATAGAGAATAATAAGCTCCAAGTTAAAATATAGGTATTGGAGCATAGAGTTAGGATTAATGTAATTGCATTAATATGTATGTGTTTCAAATGTATGTGTTTCAATAAAGTCGTAGTAAGTGTTTTTTGTTATTACTTATCACCTTTCTTCTTTTTTTTAAACATCGGGTCCTACTACCTGTTCTGGTAATACGCATATATGATAGTTACTCTAATAGGGTATGGATGAGAACGGAATCATTTTTAAGATAATCTACCCGAATCTGCATGTAAGGAGATTTGAAGAACAATTAGGAAAAACCACACTCAGTAGACCCATCCAGGATTCGAACCTTGATATCCATGTCATCAGCAGGCCAGTTTAACACGAGAGGGACGCATTAGACCATTCAACCATTGGGGACGACCCGAATTGCGTCAAGCTGATACACATTAATTGCGGAACAACCTGTAATCCTGTTCAACTTCTAACCCTTAACTTGAACTAGCCTAACCTAGCCTAACTTAACCTAACCTCCATGTTACATTTTGAACAAAGTAATTTTGAAATTAATTTTTATTTCACATTTAGGGTAAAGGTATAACCGATATCGGATGAACTATTCCGTCATTCGCTATATAATAGCATTCTATAAAATTGTATTCTGGTCTTGGGGAATACTTATTTTGACCTATATTTATTTATTTATGTTGGTTTTACAATTGGTACAGTTCGAGTCTGGTCACTGAGCCAGATAGATTGGCACAATTCAGTCTAGCCCAACCACTGGTGCGTGTTTGTTTTTTATCAATAATTTTAGTTTGTTTGAACGTCGATGACTACTATTGTAGATACAATTGAGAATAAAGTATAGCTATTATAACTGTTTTGACTTATTTATTGAGAATAAGGTCTACTATTTAAAACATGACAGTAATAAAATCAAATATAAAACAAAAGAACGTTTTATTTGATAGTACAAGCACCACTTAAACAGGGTTTATTTGTATGTTCCTAAGTATTAGATTTAATGAACTTTGTTTTTGAGTGAACACTTGAAATAAGTATTTCTAGGAACACTATCTACCAGACAAAAGAGGCTAATCCAACTTATATATGTACCAAACAATGGATTTGTGTCCACCTTTAATCATTATCGGTACTCGGTGGTCTTGGAGTAGAGTGCTCGCCTCAGGACCCGATGTTTACTGGTTCAAACCCAGCTGAGGTTGACGGATCTTTACTGAGCGAAGATCCGTAGGACCACTTCTTTTGGAAGGGAAGTAGATTGCCAATGCCATGTCGATTGATACCCGGACGGTATGTTGTGTTAATTAATCAGACTTTCAGCAACGTGGTCTCTAAGGGTTAGCGTACCCTCTCATTAAATAAACTGTTACTGGCCACTTTAGCTTATGTTTACATATGGTGAGCGAAACATTAACTACAGCTACATGAGACGCTTGCACTATTTACCCCGAGTGATCAGAGATAATGAATTTTAGGGTAGTGTGGGTAACGAACGCTGGATTTGTGACGTATATGGGAAAGGGCGTAGTTGGTGAAAATTTTCGAGGAGTCAATTTGCATTATTCCAAGCCTGGAAGGATATTCGTGAATCTTAGTAAGTGATTTGTACATTGGTATATTCACGAGAACTGTGTGCTGGATTAGATTGAAAGGGCCATAGCGGTGGTCGGAGTTCTATCACCGATAAATTAATCAAGTTTAGTTTGAACGATGTAAGTTATTTATTAGCCTGGGCATTTATTAGACATGGACTGTATTATTTGTGACCCTGCATAGGGAGCTCCTACCCGACAATATCATGGTGATACACACCGCCAGTTAGAGTGCTGACTATTTTACCTCTCAGCGGAGATGGTGACAGAGGGTGGCCCATTTGTACCGGCATGATCCAACCGACGACGGGGTCATGGGTTCGGGCAGAACTAACTCACTTTGTACACGCAAGTTTGATAGTCAGGCATCTACCTGTTTAAAAAAAAAAATGCTGGATACGACTAAATTCTATTTTTTTTCCATTAAGATCATGATAACTGTGAAGGCCAAGGTTTGGTACGTTTAGGGGGCTTCTCTCAGACTGAATTATTAATATATGTGCAGGGCCGAATGTGAACAATGACCAAGAAGTGTTTCAGATGTAGTTCCGTAATATCAGTTAGACTTTAATCCACCGTCCCTAATTTAATATTATCCTTCAATAGACATATACATATATATACATATATATATACATATATATACATATATATATACATATATATACATATATATACATATATACATATATATATATATATATATAGTTACTTTTGAAGGTAATCTGTTTGTTTTCGACACATGACACGTCCCTGTAACCCCATTGGTGAGCGTAATGTTTAGCTACTACTTGTTCAAAGATTATTTTGGGAAGTAAATATTGTTATTTCCATTTAATTCACTAGGAATATTATGACTTGTTATTAAATGTTAAGATTATATTCAGTTGATATTATTTCAGTTCAATTAATGGACATAGGGACTGGTGCTGTATCTACTGGGCTACCGTCAGTGGCAATCATTAATCATTTTAAGTCAACTTTCTTAAATTCGGTGGTTCTTGGTTCCAGAAGTAATAACACCAAGTGGCGTCCAATATGGTCACGTTACCTCCTTGACGTTTTGAGACTAGAGTTATACTTTCACTACGTGTGGTTATTTCCGACCATTCCTGATCACTCTTGCTCCCCAACTCCAAGTTGACGCTACATGGATATGTTTTGGCAATGTCTTTGTGGGGAAAAAAAATTGTTACATGTGAAAATACTTTTCCGGTACAATTTTTAGGGTCTTTCTCACTCGCTCGTATAAGTCTGATGCGGAAAGTAACGGGAAACTAGCAGAACTTTGTAAGCTTCTCTTAGAATTGTGATTTCTCCCGGATAGTTCAGGCAGCACTAACCAGCTGAGGAGATGAGTGCATTACCAACTCCGGATGGATGGGAAGCGCATCGGTACCAACACTGGGACTGAAGACCTATTATTTAATCATTTAACTTTATTGTGAGTGGTTAATATTTTACTATGCATTGTGCACTGTACGCTATGCCATGTTTCTATTTGTTATGCGCTATGCATGAATGTAAGCTGAGCCAAGCCCCAGGAATGAGAATTGTAATATAATTTAAAGTTGTCAAGAAAAGGCTATATTGAATTTATAAATGTAGCTATACACAGGACTGTTTGCCTTACGCATCTCTGCTATGGCCATTGTCTTTGATACACTGGGTGTCAGAAGATGCCCAACCAACATTGTTATATGATAATTCAAATCCTGTTGAGGTCTGAATATTTAGTATCTTACCCTTTTAGAAAACCAAGGGGATATGAGTATTGAGTATTCACTAAAACTGCAGTAAAAAGAGCTGATAAGCGTATAATCTGAATGGGTAGTAAGATGCAGTAATAAAACAAACAAGAGCTGGTGATTTTCACTCATGTGTTAGAGAGTTATTAATATCGCCTCACATAACATGGATAGCACCTAAATATTAAGTAAATAATACAGTTCGAACTAAACGACGTACCATTGCGTGGTTTTCTTATATTCTACTTTAAAAATACTGTGGAATTGAGACCAATGACGTTATTCTACCATATTTTAAAATAACACATCAGAAGTGAAAATTAACTATACATATTTTAAATTAAAGAATATACACCAATTTTTCTGTTGTTGAGTAAAGAATGTATACAATCGCATTTTGATAAGTTTTCTGGCTCGAACGTAATCTTATGTATAATATCTTGATTAATCAGATCTGAGATGGGCTCATAAGACTCGCATTCTACGCCTGATCTACCGGGGTTGGTTCTTTCTAAATGGTCAACCATCCCTTTACGAAAATGCGGTACGTTTTCTCTTATATTATAACTTCCTTATCCTTACCTAATTAGTTTTATTAGATACGTTCTTCCCGAATGGTTAGAAAGATGCAGTGTAGCAAAAATTACTGCTGTTAATATCCCATATATGGCATATAGCCTGAATGGGTAGTAAGACGTGGTGCTAAATATATATATATATAAATAATAAATATATATATATAATATATATATATATATATATATATATATTAATACCCATATACAGTATGTACCGTAACATGTGGGACCCACTTTGGTGGTGAACAGACACTAAAACAATAGAAGAAATTTAATATACACATGTGTTCCATTTGACCTTGTTTCCGAGTTATAGTCATGTTTGTACTCCAGTAATGTTGAGCTGATTAACATTATAGGAAGTGCTCAAAATGTTCATATTCAGCCTAGATGCAACATTCCTGCAGTCGTCGTGTCGTAGAATACAGCACTCTTTCCAAATTACATTAGCTTTTACTTTAAAAAGCATAAAACCACATTTTTTAAACTGGCACAACGTGTTCTACAATAATATGTAATATAAAAATTAGGGAGTCCCCTTAGCAAAGCCACCCAAGGTCATACAAGCCTTACCACCATACCTCCTCCTCAGAACCAAACAACATTTGTCAAAACATTTTTTACTGCAATGCGTTGTTTTCGATATATTTTGGTGGAAAATTATCAGATGATCAACCGGTATAAAATAAAACTAATAATATAATCAAATGTTAACCATATTTACCACAAAATATTATGTTTTTGGTATTTTGCAAATCTCTATTCCTACCATAATCCTACTATAATATATCCTAGACAAAACTATTAGTTTACCTTTTTTATTTACTCAGATACAGTAAACAGTACAAATAGACACCATACAAGCACTCACACCAACACGAGAAAAACACACAAAGAGTATCGGCGTGCTAAATTATTATTTCATAGTTTTTTATCATCCTGTGCAAGAAGAAGGAATGAAGAAGCCAACGAAACAAGACAACCTATTTTCTTTTTCTCCAACGTAAGGGTTGAAGGATAATATGTAAGGACGTGGTGTGGTTCTATTAAATATCCCGAATCTCTTAGCCCCTCCCTCCCCACCATCCATGTTCCTCACATCCCTACACCTCTCTACATCCTACTCCAGAGCCAACTTTATCAAACCGTAACTTGAATTGAGAGAAAAAAAATGGGGTTGAGATTTCACCATGTTGTACCAAAGGAGGCTAAAGCATAAAAATTGCATGAGTTTAGGGATCAAGAGAAGAAAAAAAAAGTTTATGAGTTGGTTTTTGTTGATGGCGTGAGGTGAAGGGAGAAACTGTAGGGTGAGGGGGTAAGGAAAGAGTTCGTCCTTGTTCTTTTTAATCTCGAGGAAACAAATGGCGGGAAACTGATAATAGACAACCGTGGGTGTAGTATTACAGAATTTACACCGTAAATGAAGTCATGTCTTGCTTTAAACCACATAAAATTATAAAGTAATAGACCCTGAATGATACAACTAATTATTTTCACAGCCAAATTTAGATTTATTTTTTAATAGAAAGTGAATGTGCATTTATGAATACTCTTATGTTTTTCTACTAAATGGAAACCATATGATTCATTAATAACCTTTAGATAATGTATAAACTAACTATGAATTACAACAGACCTTTATGTATTACTGGTTCTTAAACCTGTCTATGACAGGCTGTCAATATTACCCCACCTAAAAAACCAAACTTCAAGTTGTAGATGCATGGAAGATAAGGTTTTGTTAGGTTGTTACAAAAGTATATTTCATATAACCACAAATATTTTAAAACATTAAATAATCCACAAATATTACTTTTAGTCAAACGTCAAAAAATTAATTTGACAAAAAACTCTTTTTACCGCTTAATGTGAATACAAACTAATCAAATAAATCCAAAACTATGTGATCGTGTATATTTTATATAATTTTTATTTGGATTTCAATTTGAAATAAAGCGCTTCATTGGCACCACGGTCTACGCTCCAAGGCGTGAGTCTCGCAATATATTTTAAGGTGCTGGTGGGGAGATTGGTTTTCGAATCCCAATCGGTGTACTAAAGGCTTTTTCCTTAAACGGTTCTCCACTCTACCGCCACGCAAAAGTGGATACACTCCTATAAAATTCAACCTCACTCGTCCCTAAAACATTAGCTTAATTAGTACATAGACGTATAACCCAAACTGGTAGTAGAAATGGTGCCCAAATAATTCACCTCTTAAGCTTTGCAGTTCTAGCACAAATAACATATTATCGACGAAATAAAATGATTATACTATCACTTATTTGTTTTTCTAATCCGTTTTCAATTTTAAAATATTTGCACTTTTCTCGAGTTGTTAATATACTATTTCACAAAATTTTCGCTTTCAATCTCAACGAGAAGTAATTAAAATTCTCTCGACAGGTATGCCTACATATATATAGACACCGATAGACTTTTATTAATATAGATAATAGGTTGCTTACAAGAATAGATGATAACTCTCTCTATATATAAATGCATAAAATATTTTTTTTACATAATGTAAATAACTAAAATTTATTGGGAAAGACAATAACATTATATATGTTAGATTATGAATATTAAAATATACCACTAGATTAATTTTTGTATTTAAAAAGTTTTCTTTTGAAAGTGATGTTAATTTAACATGAAATATTTGACTAAAATAAGAAATATCACTTTGGCGATAAATAGGCCTAGCACATGATGAAAAGTAATTCCATTAAAAACACTTTGTACCCATATTCTTTAATTATTCTCTTTAACACTTTTTTACTAACATGTCTTATTACCATTTAATTATCTATCTTATTATACAATTTACCCCCTCCTTAATTCCCTTTATATTATTTTAATCAACAACCTATCACATCCACATCGATAGACACGTTGACTAAATGCCAAGCTGTTCTAGTCTTACTTATTTTGGGAACGAATCAGTTGAGGTTCGAATCCCAGCCTAGGTGTACTTGATGGTGGTGTTTTCTAAATGGTTCACCAATTTTCCTTCCTCGTGAATCTGGGAACACTACCAAAAAATCCACCTCCTTCATTCATATCACATAAATTAATCCCAGTAATTACCATGCGAAAAAACCCGCAAGGGTGGATGAAACCATCCAAGCACACGTGCAATGATATCAAAAAATATGTGAAAAATTAATTTTAATCTTACATCATGACCTTAACATACACGAACAAAAGTAGAGTATTGCGGCACTTTGAAAGAAAAAAGTTGATGTCATTTGTAAATATTTCATGAATCATATTTCGTGCAAATGAGTATACTTAAGTAAAGTTTTTCAACGCACTTTATAAGAAAAACTTTTTTTTAATCTGGTAGCTCTCCTTGAGGTAGAGTATAGTTCCCTGGGCAGTGCTTGACAAGTACACGACATCTTTCTCATGTTGGTGCTGCTATCAAGGTTTACTTCATAATTCATAACTTATCTGCGGTGGCGACAAACAGCGAGAAGAGAACGTTCTTGGAGACAGCCGCATTGCCCCATATCCTCAACCACTCACACCCCTGTTCACGTTACTCTAGTAACACCAGGATAACTGCAAATTATACTAGGTTCACAATTTGAAATCTTGTGAACTCGGAATGTATATTAGGGGGCTTCAAGAATATATGTAAAAAAAAAATGAAAAAAGAGAAATTTTTGCCCACGCAAATTGAACATGATATTTTTAAAATTTCTTTTGATAATAAAACTATACATGAGAAATATTAATTTAATTGGATGCTTTTCAGAACTGCATCAAGCGTGGTTTAATGTGACTGATTGGTGTACATTCTTTTCAGTGCTAGAGATGAACTGAAGTGCTCTTGTAATATTCACCTTGAGATATGAATATATAGTTAAATATATCATTTGTTTTATTTATTTATACCTTGTGATATAATAAAGTTCAATTTCGTGTGGTGATCCAGCTAATGATTTATGCTTTATCAAAGCTTTGAAAAGTACAGTGCTTTAGAAAAGTATAAGGACACCGCTCACAAACTAAATATTCTCCACTGTACTCATAAATTAGCTTTTATGTCAAGTTTAATGCAACCATTAGAAAGGACATTTAAAATAGAGTCAACGCAATCTAGAACTTCAGTGTCAAAATTGGAACAAATTTAAAATTTTCAAGCAATGGACCCTTATTGCTTTTTTCAGAAATCAATGCCTTTATAAAACCGTAATAGGTTTGTTCCTCATTGGGTCTATATTTAGGTTTAATTATTTTTTTCTGAAATAGTGTTACTGATAAAACGAAATCGCAAGTTTATGAGCTTACTCCTATTAAACTGCGCATTTTCAATCTATTTCATGGAAATTTGATTTTTTATATTCAAGCTAATGTCCTAATTTAGTTTTGTTAGATCTTCGATATGGGGTTTTAAGAAAACAATTTCATTGCAACACTCATCTGGAGCAATCAATTCAGCCTTTGTGTCATTAAAAGCCACAATAGGTTGTTTACGAGAAAACAATGTGGTTGAGCCACCAGAGAACATAATAACATATTTTGATGCGCTTTTCCTCGACTCCAAGTCCCCTGAAATTTCTCAGTCACAATAGGCCTCGATATTTGGATCAGTGCGAGAAGAAAATGTAATGTCTATTTTCTTGAAAATTGAGGTATTTCCAATTCTCTTTACCATCGACACATTTTTGGCACGTTGGATTTTACAGATATCTGCTGCAGTAGCTTACATCATAAGACACACCGGGCTGGGTTTTGTTAGCTAAAAACAGTAAACTCTATGGATTCCCGGTATGGGAAATTAAAAGCTATCACTTCTGAATCAGCAGAAACCTATGTTACAATAGGTGTTATGGTAATTTTTCTGTGTTCCATCCCAAAAATTTACAAAACTGAAGCCAAATACTTTTATTGGGAGCGCATGACTTTATTTTCATCCTTTTTTTATATCTATCCTCAAAAATGTATTAGGATTCTCAACCGTTACTGGCTCAAATTCTTTATTTAAGCATTTTAGAAATTTAACCTTTTCAATTTCATCATTTCCTAGTAAAAAACCATCATCTATATAAATAGCTAGACATAATGTTCTGCTTTCATTTTTATATGCAATGTTAGGGCTTGTTACGATTCAGTCTTCTGGATTCTATATATTCGGTAAAACATTTATTCCATTTTGAGGAAGCTTGTTTCAACCCATAAAGTGCCTTTTGAAGCATGCAGACTATTCCCTTTCTTTCATATTCTTAGTGAGGTTTCAAATATATCCTTTCATCAATATCATCATACAAGAATGCTGTTTTAACATTACATTATTTAATTTTAAAGTTTTCAAGGTTGAAAGTGCCAAGATAACCCTTAGAGTAGCTGTAGTAACAAATGGACTGAATGTTTCCTGATAGTCAAGTCCATTTTTTTTCGTGAATTCTCTTAACAACAAACCCTTACTTATGATGTCCATTGCTTTAAGCTCTGAAGACTCATTTGCTGAACAAGATTTTTCTATCGTGTACTTCATATTCATTTACATACCACCATGTTTTATCTTTGTTCAAATATACTTTATACTCACCTATTGATATCTTCAATTTATTTCCAACTGATACTCTCAAAGCCTCTTGGTAACTCATAATTACATATCCGTTATATTGCGAAGGTTTTCTTCTTATACATTCTTCTTTGATGTTCTGAATTTTCTTCCATGTTATTAGAGTGGGCACTTTTCTTTATCCCGGCTATCTCATACGAAATAACCATCAAATTTATGTAGTAATTTTCTGACCGTGCTTCTTCGGTCTTCAAGGTTATCTTCTGTATTGTTAATGTTGTCATTTTCTACTTCTACATTAATTCTATCTTTCTCGTCATTTTTAATTTCATATTCGATGACTTGACCTTTTTAAGAATCCTCTCCTTCAGTGTCATAGTCAAAATTGTGTTTAAAATACTTTTCCTATGGGATTTAAAGTCTGGAGCCTCAAATCAGACGTCATTAGAGACTATAACTTTAAGCCCAACTGGATCCCATAGACGTTAGCCATTTAGGGCACAGCCACAAAAACATATTTCTCAGAATGTCTACCCAGATTTTAAGATATCCAAGAGTTTTGCATACGCACAGCATTAAAAAACTGCAAGCCTGACAAATTTTGTTTTTTCCAGCCCATTTTTATGCCGGTGCCAATTAGATAGTATCATTCGGGCTTCTGTTCAATAAATAAGTCGAAGTTTGGATAGTTTATTCCCAAAGATCTTTACTTAATTAAGAACCAAAGATTAAATCTCTTGTTTTCTCCATAATGCATTGGTTTAGTCTTTCAATTTTTCCACTATGCTATGGGCTAAAGCTCATGGTATGGTTTAATACAATACCTCTATGCTTACATCTTGCTTGAAAGTTATTTTTATTGTACTCCTCACTATGATCACATCTTATTTTATACACTTTTAGGTTCTTTAATGCTTTGACTTCTGAAATATATTCTTTCAAAATTAGTTTCACCTCACTCTTACTTTTTAACAAGTAAACTACACAGAAGTGAATACAATTGTCGCGGAACGTAGGCACGTATGCTTTTCCATCCCAAGTCTTAGGTTTGCTCAAAGTACACGTACCACTGTGGATAATTTTTAGGGATCCTGTGGCTATCTGCTCTCACTTTTGAACGGAAATCTGGTATCTATTGCTTCCAGATACATTTCGCAAACATAAGTCAGTTTGTCAATATCAGTGGCCTCAATATTACATCCATCTACTAATAACACAAGCTTTCATAGGTTTTAAATTCCAAGTGTCCTAGCTTACGGTGCGACTAGAATAGACTTCCTTTTCACTTGCCACCAGAGCCTGCATGTGTTCTCGCAGATTAAGGTGTATTTTATACAGGCGATTTCTTTGTTTATTGCCTCCCAGGGTTTTCAGTTTATCTTTGAAAATATTAATTTATTCTTGTTGAGAAGCATTTCACTCTCATTTTCAGTAATGGCACTCAATGAAATCATATTTTTTCTCAGCCCGTGCACATACAAGACTTCATTTAAATATATAATGTATTTGACTTTCAACAAACCTTACACCAAAATTTTCCATATAATGATCTATTTTTGCAACTGGTATTTTACTTTTATTCTCAAACATATCTGACAAGAGGGAGATATCATTTATCATGTTAGATGACACATCCGAGTCAATAACAATAAAAATACAATAACAATGAGTGCATGATCCCCACACGTTAGAAAATAATTTTTTTCTGGCCAATGTTTTATCTATACAAAAACAGTATTTTTCAAGATAATTTTATTTTGTACAAATATTACAGGACTCTTTATTGTTTTCCATGTCTTGAGCACACGATTTAGTTAGATTAGGCAGGCTATTACATTTGAAGCAACGTCTTACAGTCGAAGAATTAATTACTTCCTATTTAGTGCAGTATCTTGCAATACGAGAATAGTTTTTAAAATTAAAGTATTTCCTTTCTGCCGATCTGAAAGCAACAGCCTTTTCAGACAATTCTCCTATATTCAACTTGTTTTCTTTGGACATCAAACGTGCTGTAAGTATGAAGAGCAATGTCAGTACCCTTATCATGAGTTTAAGATAAAAAAACTATTGTAAAATATGATATATTTGTCACTCTGTGTCCCTACCAATTATCAAAGTTCACCAAACTTGTTTTGGCTGTAGCACAACAATAACATGTAAGTGTTTTATCAATGTTTGTACTAATAACTTTTGAGCACGCACGTCCTTTTAAATCCATGATGCTTTTTTTTTTCCCCCGACTAATGATTACGTCTTCCAGTTTTATTGTTTCATTTACAATATCATAAATATCATTTTCCTATATTAAAACAGTTAATTGGTCTTCCCATAAATGAAAGCTGTTGTTATCAATTAAATTCTCAATCTGAGAAACATGATCATTATTGCCCATTTTACTCACTTGAAAACTTTACTGTAACACGCACAAGTTTTTACAAAGTTTTATTTTCATTACTGTTTTAATTTATTATGTTTTTACTCTTTTCTTACTAGCAAAGTTTTATGGAACCATGACCTGTTAGTTTTTAAATCAATTATTAAAATAAATTATAATTAAAACAGTATTTAAATAAAAAATATTAATAGAAAGGTTAACATAACAGTTTTAAATAACTTTCAACACATAGAAAAAGCTATTTTTAACTGTTTTCCATCCCCAACGGGTGGCCTAGCGGTAACTTCTGTGCTGGGGGTCAGGGGTTCAATCCTTGGTCCCGGCACAGATTAATCTGGTTGCCAAACCCTTCCTTCACCTCTGACAAGAAGTGTATTAATCACAACTAGTGAATGTGGGGAATGCCAGGCCTCCACCAAGGTTTGGATTCCACGTTTAAACGGTTGGTCCTCCATTTATCTCACAATCACCCTACCATTACACATTACCGTAAGTGCGTATAACCCGAACGGGTAGTAGGACGTGGTGCTAATAATAATCCATCCCAGTGTCCAAGGCTAAATTTTTTCATTTATTTTAACACCCGGACGAGACATGAATGAGTGATTCAGTCTCACAAAGTCTCATTACCCATTCGGGTTAAAACACATACAATGTAATTAGGCTAGTGTGTTAGGCATGAGAAAGGTGGAATTAATTTACTCGCATTTTCTTGAAATTTGAGTTGGAAATAAATACACACACCCAAAACACCTGTCTGGATTTA
This sequence comes from Timema cristinae, assembly GCA_039000515.1. Lineage (NCBI taxonomy): Eukaryota > Metazoa > Arthropoda > Insecta > Phasmatodea > Timematidae > Timema > Timema cristinae. The sequence continues at coordinate 15,153,557 of JBCFYV010000012.1, read as the reverse complement.
GAATATTGACCTCTAGGTTAAAGGCAAACCAGACTAAACGAGTTTGACGTTTAGGGCCGTATTTGTGGTATATCCTGTTCTCGGGGGGCAACCAATTTCTAGGTATACGAATAACAAGCAGTAACATTCTGATGGGGAGTTGGCTGAGGTTAAATCTCGACTACACTCTTACGGAACTTAGACTACGTGACCATCAGTGTGGGCGAGTTATTGATCATCTAGTGCAATTAAAGTGTAGCACCTATACCCACTCGGTCACCGCTTAGAATTGTGGTAGTAGTAGTTTTGTAGTATAGTAGTAGTATAATATTTATTGTGATGATATCCATAAGATACACGATAAAAAATAGGATTTCCGCAAGTATAACATTTTATAGTACATCATAATGAGCGAGTGGGAGTAATTATTGGAAGACATTACCTATTTCCATGATTCTAAAACGTGACAAATGAATAGCACACATTTTTCTGACCACATATTGAACACGTGGACAAAGGTGTCAAGATTATACATTATGGTTTTCCTATTACGACTAGATAGATATTCGAAACTCGGCAGGATACAATGTAGCTGATATTTTACCTAAATATTTTTCACTCTCTATCTAGGCCTAATAGGGGTGCATTTATTCTAATTTGTACCTTGATAGTCCTTGCCCACGTCAATGTCGATATTAATATTTTGGATGGGTTGTGAGACGTGGACCATAAAAATAAATCTAATAAAAAATTATAAATGATCTAATACTAATACTACTATAACAATTTTGACACCCACTTTGGTGGCCGCTTGCTCTAATGCGCTACATTCGCAGTATAGTCTAGTATACGTAGGGTGTATTGAGTTTTTTCCAAAATGGTTTTCCACTCTTACTCCACGCAAAAGTCGGGTACACTTACTCTTAGTATAAACTTCCTAATCCCTAAACTCATAAGGTATAATCTAAACGGGTAGTAAGACGTGGAGCTAAAAAAATGTGATCCTTCATACTCTAATACATTTGAAAACCAAATGTTCTATAATTAAAAACTACTATATAAATAATAGTATTTGATTCACTAAAAGGGTAGGTAGAATAAAACATAACATATATTTTTTGATTATAAACAATTTCTGCTTCAAAAAATTTTCTAAAGCAATATGAAATAATAACACAAAAAATTGATGAGTAAATTATTACAAATATTCGATAGATTTAAAAAAAAGTTATATGAAAATATTTTGTTTCCAACTCGTTAAGAGCCCCGGGTTTCAGGGAATACGAACACCTGAATATAATAAGGGGTGAGGTTGAACATAGGTGAGCAGAAATATTTCCTACTAAGTATTTGGGCTTAACTCCAACGCTAAACATATTTTTTATTTATAAAAAAATCAAGAATTATGTATGGTTGAATAAATAAAGTGTTAATCTGGTTGATTAAATTTTAGTGATTGTGAATAGCAATTAAAAATTGGATACTCCTAATGTTTTAGTTATATTTGTAATATCTGTGCATCTAAGGTGTTTTGGCTTAACACAAATACACGGGGAAGCCCGTTGGTATGAACAGAGTTGCTTCAATGAATAAATAAATAGTCATAACATTTGTTTTCCTGAGGCTACTTTTAATATTAACCAAATAAATAACAGAAACAATTGGTAGACCTTGCTTATATTTTAGTAGGTGGACTAATATTATGTATGCGCATAAAAACAGTCCTTTATGAATCGATTATATTTCTCATTACTTACGATAGCATTAGGAGCTAGACAGTTCATTTCCGCACTTACATTATTTTTCTCATTAATATACAAAACTGTTTTGAAACGATTAATTAGATTTTATTAATATTGAAATTGAAAATTCATTCTAGTGTACACGCGCAAAGCTATGAAATTTCACATTAATATTTAATAGGTATTCTTATTTTATCTAGTGTATTTTGAACGGCTAGAATGTTTTATCTTATTTAATAACACTAGCTGCAAGAGCCCAGTGTTACATGTAATATAATATGTAAAATATAATCTATAAATACAATATAATCATTATATATATTAATATACCACATTGTATATATTTAATATTTATAATATTTTATTATACATCATTATATTTTATATAGTCTAATATATATTATTTATGTATAAATTATATAAACAAGTTATTCGTAATGGTATTCAATAAAGTGGTGCAGGGTAAACTAAACTGAAAAAGAAACTAAAAGTCTTATTACAAAATATTGCCGTGACTGCTTCTTTACCGAGATATGGCAACACTGCTGGGTATAACTACACATGCGTCATTCGGCTTTCCGAATACAATGAACGTCACACTCAGTTACATCTGTGATTGCAAGGGGCTCGTGAGATGTTAGGAAAATACAAAAAACTAGGAACTGACCGATATGATTCTGATCTACTGTGAGGAATGACAGAATTCACTGCCACTTGCTTGAACATATGCTGCATATTTCCCTGTTCAACGACACCAAGTATAAGGATATTTGTGGCGATCAATTTTCACCTGAGGGAAACCGGTCACTTTGCACCTGTGATGGTCAATGCTGGTAGGACTTCGTAGGATTGTTGCATGGTAGAGGCAATTGTGCATTCTGTGAAACAATCACCAGATACAAGGTCAATGTGATTATCCACAAATCACAACTTGTCACAGACGTCCGTGTGTAGAACATTACTTGACAAATTACTCCACCCCTTCCATTTGAAACATGTGCAGGAGTTGAATACAGCTTTAGATTTGAACCCCGAAATACATTCTGATAATGGATGTACACCCTCACGCCACAAGATCCACAATTCCTATGCAGAGTACTGGCAATGGATAGAGCAACATTTACCAGAAATGGCAGAGTCTATCTCCGCAACTAGCATATTTGGGGCGACACAAATCCAAATGCCATCCTGGAGGTCATTTAGCAATATCATTTTTCCATCAACGTTTGGGTGGGATTGGGTGATATCCTACTTGTGCCGTATGAAATTCTTGCATGACTACGAAGTGAAAACTACTTACACTTTTTGCAGACCATTCTCCCCCAAATACTGGAGGACGCTACGCTGGTAGCGCGGCTGAACATGTGACTGCTTCATAATAGAGCAATAGAGCCCCTGCACATAATGATCGTGCAGTGAGACGTCATTAAGACCAATACAATCCCAGGCGATGGATCGGAAGTAACGGGCCCGTTGCATGTCCGGCGCAATCTCCCTATCTAAAACATTACGACTTCTGGTTGTGGGGCCACATGAAGGGAATTGTGTACTACCAACGTAATAGAACATCTGTAGAATGCAATTGTGTTGCTGGAAATACGATCCGGGATATGCCGCACATCTTCCAATAAACACGACATCGTAGTCCATGAGGGCTGATGCCGGGATCACGATCAACTTAACGTTAAATTAACGTTAACTTAACGCAACTTAACGTAACTTAACGTAAAGGACCTCCTCGTGTGTTTAAATGTAAGCAATCACGATGCACTTAACTTAACGTTAACTTAACGTAAAAGATGTCTTGGGAGGTCTTTTACTTTACTTTACGTTACTTGAAGGGTATCACGTGATCTAGCCAGCCAATCATTATGCGAGTGACGTCAACAGGGCTATTTAGTAATTCATTTGTTGGTATTATGACCAATGTTTACTCTTTAGTTTAAGTTTAGTGATCAGACATTGGAACAAAATAATTAAACTAAAATAGGGAAATAAATTTATCAAAAAAGTTTAATAATAGATATTTATTATAGTGATAGAAAACTGTAAACATTCACAGATCATCACTTTACAAATAGTACAAAACCACAGATCATACTCGAGAATGCATATGTTTTGCTCGAGTTGTTACGTTAATTAAGTGAACCGTGATCACACATAAGTTGAGTTAACTTTAAGTGAACGTTACGTTAAGTTACGTTAAGTTACGTTAAGTTGATCGTGATCCCGGCATTAGTTGTTTGTGAGTGTAATGGGGGACACTTCTAACATCTCCTACGAACGTGCAATGTTCCACCACCCAGGTCTAAATTAAATACACGGGAATCCGCAAGGATTTTATCGGTTTATTGTTTAAAAATTGAGATATTTAGTTAAAGCTCGTAATATATGTGAAAATAAATAATATACATTAGCAAACCCAAGCATAAATTACACTTTACTTATGTAAAATATTTGTTGAGTCCCGGTTTTAAATTTTATTCTTAAGGAATTATCTTCATTTGTATGTTTGGACCAATAAAAAAGAACGATATTGGGTCCACAAGGGTCAACACTTCATACTAAAATTTCAACTTCCAGTTAAAATTTTCAACCTTTTATCAGGTGTTGCACATCTCCAGGTCATCGCATTGCTATTAAATTTCTCATTTATACATTTTGACCAATACAAAATGTAAATATTGACTATTGAGTCTAAAATGGAGATAGATAATTGCTGCACAAACACAAGGGGTTTAAGGAAAAATAACATAAACTTTTAGAGACTTACTTATATTTAATCAGTTTATGGCATTGGGGAATTATTAAATGCAATAAACTTAAGTAGTATCTCTTTACAAGTAAAGCTCACAAAATTGAATTAATGTATTTGTGAATATCTCAGAAACTGTTAGTTTTATTAAAATATATTTCAAATCAAAGTTTTTTATTTTTAATAATATTACAATTTTGCAAATATAAGTTATTAAGTATTTCAAATAGTTGCGGAAGTACGGAAATTTACACTCTGTAAAGTACTAAAAAGTCATTTTCATAGAAAAATGAAAATAGTAATTTTGAGAAAATTGACATTTTCTCTTTTCACTTTTTACCAATCAAGTCTTAATTTTAGGGTTAGACAGACACACAGAAAGACGGAATTGCAAAGACCCCTTTTTAGGGTCAGAAGGTCATGAGACGTTGACATCCATCAACATTTCAGGTTAGGTTTTTTTTACGGTCACAATACTTTCTCTTAAGTTTTCGAAAATTTAAAAAATATATGTATTTGCGTATAGCTTGAAAGCTATCGGCTTTATAAAAATATGTTTCGAATAATAGATCTGTATTATAAATAATCTACATATTTGCAGTAATAAGTAATTTTATACCTCAAATAGTTTCGGAGCTATGATAAAAAATCCGAATTTTTGCATCTGACTGGAGCTCTTAAAGTCATTCTATTTTTCAAAATATTGATGGTAGCTATTTTGTTTGAAATCTTTATAAATGATTTGAAATGAAATTTAATCAAAATCGTAATATCCGATTTTCAGAAAATCGACCTTTTCTCCTTTTACTCTTCAGTAAAATATCCTTAATTTTAGGGTTGGATATCCAATTACAGAAACACCTCCGGGCAACCCTATGAAAAACCTAGATTCCAATCTTTAGCTTGATCGGTAAATAGTTAAAGCTCTAGTCGGAGGTACAGAGAGACAGACTGATGGGAATTCGAAAACAGCTTTATTGAATTCGTGGGCTCATGAAACGTCGAGATTCATCAAAATCACGAGTTCAATTTTTTGACGATCACAATTCTTTTTTCCAAATGTAAGATAGCGATAAATTAAAATGTCTATGGCATAATGGTAGTCTCTGTCTGACCTGTCCTTTTCAATCTCTCGATAAAGAAGTGGTCCCAACAATATATTGTTATGAGACTTTTAGTTTATCTTTCGGTATAGATTCTATTGTATAACTTTATTGTATACAATTAATAATCACACTATATTTATAATAGTATAATATTTCAAATCTGGTCATATCACATCCAAGTTTTCATCTTCATTTGAAATGTTTCGAAGAGGCGAAGGTTTTTGTGGGTATTAAAGTCAGAGTGAAGGCGAGATGACATTTCTAAGCTTCACATCCCCCTTATATGTAATTAGAAAATTTATAGGGATGGATTGATTAGGAAATTTAAGGAAATGCACAAACATTACTATGCATAGGGAATAATTAAACACCATACCCCTTCCCCGACAACACCCGAATGTACCCATAATAAGCCAGCCCAACATGTGCAATACAGTAAGTATATTGTGAAACTGACAGCTTAAAAGGTTCAACCATCGGTATGGGCTATTATTAGAGGACACATGTAATTAACATATTAGGGTCAGACTATGACAATGGTATCTTGAATAATAATTTGATACACGATACATATTTATAGAAATCGCAGAGTACGTGATCTTTATTTAACATCCCATGGCCACTAATAAATAACCAGTGGGTGTTTATGTATAAAAAGAGTATACATTATGGTCTACATTATTGTTTACATTTTGAAAAATCGACATTCTGATACAAGCCTTTTTTTAATGTACCTCATTTTAGGACTGGGTTCCTAGAAATTAAAGATAAACAAATAATATGATGATACTTTTTATTTACGTAATCTGTTGAATAAGTTTGTCTATATTGAAAATCTCAAATTATCTTTCTCCATATACACATAATATTATATATATATAATATAATATATAATACAATATATAATATAATATATATGTTTTTATTTACAAAATTTTGTTGCTGAACAGACATCTTATATACCCAATATATGTATAATATATTATATATATAATATATATGTAATATATATGTAATAATAATATTTATATATAATATATAATATATATAATATAATGTAATAATATATAATATATAATATATTATATATATATATATGTAATATATTATATAATATATATGTAATATATATATATATAATAATATATATTATCATATAAATATATTATATATATAAATATAATATATAATATATATATATATAATATATTTTATATATTATATATATATATATAATATATATATAAAATATATATATTTTATATATATATTATATAAATATATATATTTATAAAATATTATATTGTAAAATTATATATTTTATATATATTTATTAATATAAAATATATATTTATATATAATATATATATATTTAAATTTATATATTATACTAAATTATACCATATTATATATATTTTATAAATATATTTATTTTTATTATAAAATATTTGTTTTGAAAGAATTTATTACCATTCTTAATCAATTTTATAATAAGTCTAAACCTAAATGTTGTTTTTTTGAAAAAATATTTAAATCTATAATTATACAAAGTAAACTCAATTTTTATTTATGATAAATATCATTATTTAACACTTTCCTTTTACTCATAATATTTTAGTCCTCTTATTTAGAATTTTAACTTTACCAATTTCTTAATCCTAATTGTTTTAGTAATTTTCTACTCAAAGTTGATATATACCCTGCATCTTAGACATTTTAAACTCTTCTTACATATGACATATTATTAAGTACTATTTTAATTTGAAACATTATTTAATAGTTATTTTTAATTATTTCTTTAACTTTGATACTTTGGCAGGTGACCAACCTTCGCTTAAGGGTCGATGTTTTATTATCAGCTTAAAACATTTCTTGACTAAGTTGAGGTTGACAGTAACCTAAGATAAAACCTTAGATTAAGTTCGTTGATCGTTTCAATTGATTTTTAATTGGAGGTTAGTTAGATTGAAGTTTACTAAAATATCTTTAGTTATGAAACAAATACAGCTCAGAGCTGGATACAAATAATTATACATTTAGAAGTCTGGTAAACAAATAATTGTTATCACGCGTGCACACAAATTAATATAAGGATATATAGAGTTCTAGGTTTGACAAGGCAGTCAATCGTAAACGAATTTTCACGAGGTATCAATTTACACTTAATAAAGCTTGAGTACCTGTACATTATTTAAAACAAAGAAAACGTTGCTTATTTCAATATTTTGTACTTAAAGAAAAATAATAAAATACAGTAAATATTAATAATAAAACAATAAGGTCAACACTGGAATTGTCTCATGAAGCGCTCTAAAAGAAATGTATTGAATTTGACATTCAAAGTAATTTGTGAGAAACAAACGTAGGCTATTGAATATATACCTGTTTTCAAGTTTGCTTATTTCTGTATCAAATAATGTCAATAAATACTTAAAAATATATATTTTTGTTTGTTCACATGGATAATATGTAGGATCAATTATGAAAACACCTATCAACACCTTCTCGAAGATAAAATAAATAATATAGTACTATGTCCTTACGTGAAGTTATTTCGCTAATCGTAACAAATTATTTAAGTTACTGGAACCTAAAGTTTGAGTCAGAATTTTAGGATAACTTTTATTTGCAACAGTCATAAACGTATTTTAACCAAATAAAAGATGTAACCTCCACAAAACCAGAAATTGAAACTGCAGTAATAAATCTATTAGATATCTTCTAAAGTTTAGTCTATATAAAAATACGCACAATATTCTCGTTTTGATGTTCTTTTGTCTTTCAGAATCTTCCCCTTCCATTTAAAGTAATGTCAACTTCATTAATATTAGAGTGTGGGTAGTTATTAAGCTAACAGTTACTGTAATACATTTTTCCCTGAGTAAACTCTTACCAGTGTACGATAACCACCTCCACGTACAATTTTCTTTTCAACCCGTGACATAGACAGACAGAGGAAAGTAAATTAGAAAGAAGAGGAAGAAAAAAAGGCATGGAAGAACCACGGAAGTTGACAAGAATAGATTATTCAAGATATGTGAACCTGTAATGCAACTTTAAGATATAACTAAGCTAAGATATTATTATTATTATTATTATTATTATAATAATATTATTAATATTATCATTAATATTATTATTACTAGCCGTAATTGTAAGAATATCATTAAGGACGTAGCCGGGTGGTAAGGGAGGCTTTGATCCACTCCTCTCAAAATTTAACGACAATTAACATAATTTATTAATTCTGCGTGTCTAAAATTAACTAGTATTAAATTATATTAATACTATTATCTACACACAAACATTTGGTATTTTTATATGATTATCTTGATTTTCAGTGTACAGACTGTTAAAAAGAGGTTTCAGAACTTTAGGAATTTGTTGTAATAATATTTAAATGAGTGAAAAACCTTTAAGCAAACCAACAAAAAGATACAGACAATTAGGTATTTATGTAGTAAAATAATAGGATTGTAAAGGAAATGTTAATTGTGTTTAAAAAGAAGAAATTTATTACCATGCTACAACAAAAAGTGTTATACATGTCCTTCTATTTCCACACAAATTTCACATCTTCGAATCAGAATGATGCGCGTAATTTGAAAAATCCCTAACTTTATTCGAGTCGTCTGATAACCGTTTTTAATTCACCATTGTAAGTCCGCTAAATCATTTATTGGAGATGAATACTCAAAACTCTTTAAGTAGCCCCATACCCAAAATTCCCAAGTATTAATCTCAGCCTTTCGACTGGACCTCCTCGACTTATTCATCTCATCCAGTCCCCAACCCATTGGTCTTAATCCTCTGGACATTTTTATATTGTTATACAGAGATTATAAAATAAAAATATTAATACAATTGTATTATATTTTAAAGTTGAATTTCACGGTCACAAAACTAGCTATTTGTGCGGAAATGTAAGGACAACATGTATAACACATTTTTTTTAATAAGGTAGTAAATTTGTGACATATAAACCCAAATAAAATTATTATTTTATTTTATTTTTTATTAACGAACGACCAAATGGCGTGTATTTCTGTGTGAGCCAGTTTTTGGAACTATGTTTGCTAAGGCTTTTAAAGATAATAAATTTCTGGAACCTTTATTTAACATTTTGTACATTAATATTAACCCTGAAACCAATAAAGTAATTAGTAAATTTGTCTCTATATCACGGTTAGATCTCACATTTACTAATAGATAATTTGGTTGATATTTTTATTATGAGACATTGGAAACAGTTATATATTGTGCTATGCTGTTGCTTACATGAAATGAATGAGTCGGTTAATCGGTTTGGATTATTGATACTACGAATATACGACTGACCTAAAATGAGATAATACTGCATTATAATAAATGGTACGGAACTCCGCACGGAATTTATCGATCTATTGTTTAAAAATCGATATATTTAGGCTACTCAAAATTCGTAATATAATATACACTAGTGAACCCGAGAACAAATTGCGCTATACACATGTAAAATATTTTTTGAAGTTATAGTTCTTTAGGCGCGTTATGAAAAAATGATGAGAGTGAAATTTTAAGATGCGCGCGCATCAATGTAACACAAAAGTAACAGGTTGAAGCTAAGCTCATTAAGTCTCGAAAAAAAAAGCTGCCAACAAAATAGAAATAGAACCTCTGTTAGTCGCGCATGTTGGTACGCTCGTCGCCTCTGATCACTGTTTTCATATATATAATATTTATCCACATGTTTCTAGTTTCTACATTCACAACACGTGTTTTAGTTTCATACAAGTGCGAATTATATATGTGCTAATAAATTATATTCAGTAGTGATTTAAATTGAATATTTTGATTAATATTATTTACTATTCGTAAATATTAGTGAAAAATTTGTGATTATAGACTTTTTCAAGTGCTACAATATAATTGAGGTTAACTATCCGTATGTATTATTTATTGATATAAATTAAAATATATTTTTTTGTATTTATTTATATTATTAGTTTAAAGTTTAAGTTCCATTAATAAAACATTAATGTTTATAGAAACTTTAAAACTTATTTTAAAGTTATACTAACTGCCATATTTAGTGACGAGATGTCTTTGGACTTGGAGCAATACAAACCTCTTTGGATCTAGACAAAGATTACACAGTTCGTAGTTTTGTTTTGTAATACTGCAAGAAATGCCATTGCGTTGTTTGAATGTAAAAATCCAACAATAAAAGGTACGTAATTGTTTTGTTACCACTGTCTAAATTGAAACAAATTTTGTGCTTGACATACGTTTTGTTATTTTAACTAATTCATTATTAATTGGAGTACAGTTATGTAACTAATTGTATTTTAAGCCAATACAATAATATGCCGCCATTTAAATTTATTGAAGTGACAATCATGATTTAATAGTTGCGCCTACTCTTGAGTGGTGGCAAATAAAAGGCGCAACTTTGCTCTCAAATTGCGCCTGCTCCTTTTAGTGAATAAGGATTTGGAACATATTTCAAACTTGCGCTGGCGCAACTATTTGCTCTCTTTGGTGAATCCGGGCCCAGTAGTGATTTAAATTGAATATTTTGATTAATATTATTTACTATTCGTAAATATTAGTGAAAAAAAATTGTGCTTATAGACTTTTTCAAGTGCTCCAATATAATTGAGGTTAACTATCCGTATGTATTATTTATTGATATAAATTAAAATATTATTATGTAATATAATTAATACTAAATATTATCATTTTATTGTAATTAATTATTTGCATTCAATTAAAAACTATTTTTAATGATGCCAAAGAAGTATAACTTCTCACGCGCGTACATAAGTACACACACCCATTTTTTTAATGAAGGTTTTAATTTTTATAATTCTATTTAAAATAAACGTCTTTGTATATTTGGACCAATAAAAAATATCAATATTGAGTCCCCAAGGGTCAATACTTCGTATTAAAATTTTGAATTCCAGTTAAAATTTTCGGCATTTTACAAAGGGATGCACATCTTATGGTTATTGCACCTCCCTTCAAGAAATTAAACCAACTAAATCGATTTTAACGTCACTACTAGTTTTATTGTCACGTAATACTATCTCCTTAACCAGATTTAGTTTAAAAAAATTGTTATTGGTAATGTCATTAAATTATTAATATACAGTTATTATTGTAAATACTTAAGAAAATCACATTAATTATTAAAGTGGTGAGAATAGGCACTAATGAAACTACCCAAATTTAAATTGCGCGCCTCTCACCTTGTTGCACAAACCTTTTTTAGGTTTACATTTATTTCATCCTTTTTATTATTACTATTTCAATGATTTATAATAAATGAAGATATATAAAATAATTTATTTTTAAATAAAGTGTTTTAAACAAAATATTTTAATAGTACCACACAAACTACGAGTTATTATGGCTTAGTGGAAAAATCTCGATTCAGAATGATAAATAACTAGCTAAATTATAGGCTGGAGTTAAAGTTAGGTTGTTTGAAATCTGAATAATTCCATCTATTTTGTGTAATTGATTTATAACTAAAATACTATTTATATAATAATTGTGATATTGTTTAAATTTATTTCTCTCTTAATAATCACTATTTGTTGATATTCTTATTATTTTATCATAATTAATTTCAATACTAATAGCAAATTTAGAGTTTTACCCTTCACTAGAGAATTTTTCTCAAGTTTAACGTTACACTGAAAAATTACTTAATGATTAACTCTCAAATTTTGAAGTATTTTTAAGTCAAATATTCTTGAGATGCCTCCCCTCTACCCCCACCCCTCCCCCATGCCCAACGTGATCCCGATGGGAGCACTAGCGTCCCTCCCCCTCACGAAAATCTTGGATACGCCCTTGTGCTGTATAAACATTTCTCCTGAGAGGTTAAAGGAAAAATAGAGCATAAACTTCTTAAAAGATTTAATTTTGCTTACTCTTTGGCATTAGAGACTTATTGAGTTTAAAATTACGTATTATCTCTTTACAAATAGAGCTCACAAAATTGTAACAATACAATTTGCCAATATCTTATTGGTTTTATAAAAATATAATTTAAATAAAAATCTTTGTTTTTAATAGTACTACAATTTTACAATGATAAGGTATCTCAAATAGTTTCAGAGCTATATACATTTTAAGTTCTGTAGAGAACCCTAAAAGTCATTTTCATTGGAAAGTGGAAAAGACAAATTTTGTTTATACTCTTAATTAACGCCTTGATACGAATTGTAATCAAAATGGTTATAGCCGATCTTTAGAAAATTGAATTGGTCTAGTTTCACCCTTTAGTAAACGGCTCTTAATTTTGGGGTTAGACAGTCACACAGACTGACGGCATTGCAAAAACAACTTTTTAGGTTTTGGGTGGTCATGAAACGTCGACATCTATCAACATCTCGGGCTAGATTTTTTTGACGGTCGTAATACTTTACCTTAAAATGTTGGAAAAGTAAATATATATATATATATATATATAATATATATAATATATATATAATATATATATAATATTATAATATATATATAATATAATATATATATATAATATATATATATATAATATATATATAGGGGAGAACGGGGAATGACGGTCACTTAAGGAAGAAATCCCATAGTCTAAGTCTTTTGAGATGAAACATATTTTCAAGATTTTTAGTGAAATGTGTTCCTTAGTTCTTTAGGTATATCATATTAAAAGTTGGTTTGCATTGCATGAATTCCTCTGATGAAATATGATAAAAGTTAAAATAGCTGCTTGACCGGCAATACCCTACCAAGTTGGGTAATGCCAGTCACTAGTGTGGGTAATGCCAGTCATAGAGCAGAATACCAAATTATAAGGATACAAATAAACCAAATTTGATTTATTGCCATGAAACGAGTTATTGAACTTAAATATGCAAAAAATAAAGCATAAAATGAAAAAAAAAAAGTTACTCAAATTTAACTTTGCCATATCTCAGTTGCTGAAATTTGGTAAGTTTCCCAACAATGTCTTCTGGAATGACATAGCTTGTATCTTCAACTTCAGGGAAAACATAGGTATCCCATTGACCCCTGTATTCACGCATGAACTTAACTTTAATGGAATTTTTGCCTATTTCAATGGCCTGGAAAAGAAAGTTTTTCACCGATCTTTCATTTGAAACTCTCACTAAGAAATAATCGCCTACAAGAATATTATGTGGCTTTATTTCTAGGGTAAACTCTTTTGACAAAGTATCTTCACTTTCGCTCTCATCTGTCTCCTACTAGTCACTTTCACCTGACTCTTGGCACAAATTGACCTCATTTCCTTCAGAACTGGATGAAGAGAATGATAATTTCCTCTTCTGTGGTCTAACAAAGACAGCGTCTTTTCTCTTCGAATTTTCTCTTTGGTTGTTCTTCTTTTGCAAACGCTCTTCTTTATTTCTTTTTTTTTCTTCGAGCACAGCTTTTTTAGGCGTTGCTGTCCAAATTTCTGAGTGCATACTTCTTGGTCCTGGCGGACTCAAAACTGGCAAGGGAGAAAGATCCTGAAGCGTTACATCCTGTGAACTCCGAGAAGGTGAGTCTGTGAGCGCCTCTGTAGATTCTATTTCTAGTGGGAAATCTTCATCGGAGAACACATTTGGGTTCATCGGAAATATCCCAGTACACGAAAATCCAGATATGCCTTTAGCAAGTGTTGCAACATGAGTGTATGCCTTGTTGAAAAGTTCTGCAACTTTGTAAACTGTAATTCTTTCGTTTGCATGGGTCTTCATTTAAAGATCACACTCTTTGTTGTAGGCTTTCTTCAGTGGGCCATAGAAAATTACATCTAGCGTTTGTAGGTGGTGGGAGGAGTGAGGTGGCAAGGACAACAGTGTTATGAAGTTTTCTTTACAGAAGTCATAAGCTTCTTTGGTTATGTGACTGCCGTGGTTATCTATTATTAGTAAGACAGGCTCCTCCTCATTTGGGGTAGAGTATTTTTTTTAATGTTGTAGCCATTGGACAAACAGTCCTTCATTAGTCCAGCCATTTTTTGAGCAGAAATACAGAGCATTAGGTGGTCCATTCACTTTTAAAGTAGGAGCCATTCGCTGCCTGGCATAGATGAAAACAGGGGGAATATAGTTACCTGCTGCATTAAAAGCACAAATAACTGTAGTGGTTTGTCCTCTTTCTCCAGATGTTGCTGCACCAATTCTTTTCTGTCCCTTCAGTGCTAAGATTTTATTTGTCTCATGAACAGTCGCTATCCCGGTTTCATCCATGTTGAAAATTTTGTTTGGAGTGAACTTAAATTTCTCCATAACATTTTCAAGATTATCAAAAAATTTGGTCACCTCCTGCTTGTTAAAGCCTTTTAGTCTGTTTAGGCTTGTTGCTTCAGGTTTTCGAGCTGAAATACGTGGATTTCGTCGTAAAAATCCCTCTAACCAGTCCTTGCCGGCCAACCTACTTGCTTTGTTGAATCTGTGTGGATATTAAATTTTTCTGCATACTCGAAAACAAGTTTTCTCAATTGTATAGTGTCAACTCGTAAAACATATTTGACATAATCTTTAAGTGTTCAACTATGTTCGCTTCTTGGTCACGGGTGAACACTGCTTTTCTTCCTAGGCTTGGGCACTCATCTTTGAAATTTTAATTCTTTCCTGCAGGGTACTGAAGGGTATTGTAACGTTCTGGATTTACGTTACCGCGATGGGTGCCTATTGAAGAATTATGATTAATACACTTTTCATTTTGATATGTTTTTTATTTCTGAATCAGTTTAATTAATGCGAAAATAGATCATATCGAAATATATACGCGGGCTAGCGCGGACAGGTGTTGCTAGACGCCAAGTGAGTTCTCTCCCAACTCCCAACTCCCAACTAACCACTGAACACTAACTTTATGTTGCACCATCCCTTGTATATATTCCTTGGTCATAGAAGCTTCGAGAAGGTTTAGTTTAGAAAAACAAAATACAAGACAAAAACATCTCTGTTTTACTCGAAGCTTCGAGAGCCGGAAAATGACTCAAGTTACATTTTAAAATCTCTCTTCGAACCATCGAGAAGAGGAAGTTATTATTAAAATTATATATATTGTCAAACTGACTTGACTGGTGTCACGTGCGTGACGTCACTGATCAGTGGCTTTTGCCTTCTTAGAAGAAGAAGTGCTTTAAGTGCCATTTAATATACTATATAATTTAAATGAAATAAGATACGTTTATAAAATTAGGACGATATTCTTGTCAATGCTTTCACATACTTTTCAGGGGCAAATCAGTTACATTACAATATGCCGTGATCCTTGGCAGCTTTCCTGATAGATTTCCCATTTTTCACGTCAGTAATAGCTGCTGATAAATCATTCGCCGTCCATTGTGCCCTTTCGGTTGTTCGTTTGTAGTTTCTGGGCATCTAAAATAATTAAATTAAATTAAAAAACTTTTAAAAACAACAAGGGAAAATAGCAGTCATAATGGGGAAATGCCGGTCACTGTGACCGGCGTTTCCCGAATATGTGCCTGTCTCCTTTGCATGAGACTATTTTCTAAATACAAGTTTTCTGTTAATTATAAATATTAATTTACATAAACTATCAAACCTTACATTTAATGTGCCAAAAACAGAAATTAAATATTCAAAACTGAAAGAAAACGACCTTATTTTCCGCGCAGTAAAAATAACATCAGAAACTTGAATTATAGACAATGGGTCTCTGTGTAAAGGGAGGGCACACTGACGCGTGTCCAATGGCTTATATCTTACTTAGACAACAGGCCGCTAGGTAGCAGTGATTCTTGCGTCTCACTTTCAAATAAATAAGGCTGATAATGAGGTGACTGGCATTACCCAATGAACGGCATTCCCCGTTCTCCGGCCTATATAATAATATATTATATATAATATATATATTTTATTTATAATATATATTTTATATATATAATATATATATTATATATATAATATATATTTATAATATATAATATATATTTTATATATATAATATATATATTATATATATATAATAATATATATAATAATATATATAATATATATATATATATATAATATATATATATATATAATATATATAATAATATAAATATATAATAATATATATATAATAATATATATAATAATATATATATGCGCATATCTTAAAACTATTGGGCTAATAAAGATATATTTCAAATAAAAGATGTTTATTATAAATATATCTAAATGTATGCAATAATAAGTATTATCATATCTCAAAGGATTACGGAGATAAATTTAAAAATTAGAATTTACGCATCAGATCAGAACCATTAAAGTCATTTTGATGAAAAGTTAAGAGAATCCATTTGGTTTGTAATATTGATCTAAGCTTGGAAATGAAATTTAATCAAAATCATTAAATCAGATTTTGATAAACTCGATTTTTTTCTTTTTCCACCCTTAGGGAAACTACCATTAATTCTAAGGTTAGTTATTTGATTTCAAATATTCCTAGGGGTAGCCCTATGAAAATCCTAGATACCAAGTTTTAGCCTAATGGGTAAAATAGTTTAGGCTCTAGCCCGAGGTTCAATGTGACAAACAGATGGACAGACAAACAGAAGTCATCGCGAAAACTTATTTTTGGGTTCGGGGGATCACGAAACGTCGACATCCATCGAAATCTTGAGTTAGATTTATTTACGATCAAAATACTTGCTCTACCTGTGAGGCAGAGTCAAGTAAAAATATTGATATTGGGTCCCCAGGGATCAACACTTCGTATTAAAATGTCACCTTCCAGTTTAAAATCTTCGACTTTTTAATAGGGGTTGTACATCTAATGGTTATTGCATTGTTATTAAATTATTCATTTATAAACTTTGACCAATAAAATGGATAAATATTAACTACAGAGTCTAAAATGATATAGATCATTGCTATTCAAACATTTCCCCTATGTGGTTGAAAGAAATATACCATACACTTTTTGAGAGACTCTTTGGCATTAGAGAATTATTGCTTTAAAATTTAAGTAATATCTCTATACAACTAAAACTCACAAAATTGTAATAATATATTCGCCAATACATCAGAAACCGTTGGTTTTATAAAAATATATTTCATTTAAAAGTTTTGTATTTTTAATAGTACTACAATTTTGCAATAATAAGATCTATAGAATCTCAAATAGTTGTGGAGATACGGAAATTTCCGTCTCTGTAAGGTACTTTAAAATTAATTTTCATGGAAAAATTAAAATAGCCAGATTATTTATAATAGTAATCAACGCCTAGATACGAATTTTAATCAAAATCATTTGAGCCCATTTTGAGAAAATCAATTTTTTATATTCTCACTTTTTATTAAACTACTCTTTATTTTGGGGTTAAAAAGACAAACAGACAGATGGCATTGCAAAAACACTTTTTAGAGTTTTTGGGGGTAATGAGACGTCGACATTTATCAACATTTCAACTTAGATTATATTTACGGTCTCAATAGTTGACCTTTAGTAAAACATATATCTATTTGGGTATATATTTAAAGTTATTCATTTTATAAAATAGGTTTCGAATAAAATATTTGTATTATAAATAGAACTAAAAATTTGCAATAATAAGATATCTCAAATAGTTTCTGAGATATGATAAAGAATAAGAATTTACTCATCTGACCGGAACCTTTAGATTCATTTTGTCAATATTTTGAGAGTTGCCATTTTGTTTAGAATATTTAAAAATATTTTGTAATGAATTTTTTAACGCAATAATCAAAATCGTTAGAGGCAAATTTGAGAAAATTGACTTTTTACTCCTTTTGCCCTTATGTAAACTACATTATTTTATGGTTAATTATCAAATTTCAAAAAACCCTCAGGGCAAACCTATGAAAACCCTAGATACCAAGTTTTATTCCGACCGGTGAAATAGTTTAGGCTCTATTTGGAGTTACAGAGGAAGAGATGGAAATTCAAAAACAACTTTTTCGGAGTCAGGGCGTCAGGAAACGTCGAGATTCATCAAAATCGAACTCGAGATTATTTTGATGAACACAATACTTTCTCTACCTGTAAGATAGCTCGAAAGTAAAAATCGGAAATGCTAATATAACTAAGGGACTGAGATGATAATTTATTTCTCTGAAAGATAGGAAGAGGTAAAATAAAAAACATACAAATTTCTTTCCTCCAAAAAACATCTGGTGTGTTATGGTGACCAATTAACTTAAATAATAGTTAATTTAATTAAATACAATCGGGAGTGAAATTGATTAATTAATGAGTAAACTATAAACAATGGTCTGAGTTTATAGTTTTTTCCCCTGTTTATAATCAAGAGTAAATTTTGATATGGTTTATCACACTCATTCATTTATCTCAGAAAAATAAATATCTTTAGGGATTAGAACCAAGGTCTACCCATAAATAGGGACTATTTGAGTTAATGGCTCTCATCCAAAAAATCAACTGGCATGACATAATTATTTCAGCTAACCTGTGTTTAGAACTAAAACCCCCCAAAGATATGCTATCTCTTGTTCCAAAAATCAATCTACGACGTGGCATGATCCTAAAGTGGCACAATAAATTAAAACTTCACTACACCCAGGGGCTATTCCCCCCCCCCCCCCCCCCCCCTCCTAATGATTAAGAGAGATGTGATTTGAAAAGCTTAAAAATATGTCTGAAATTAAAATAAACATCTTTTACGTGAAAATAGCTTCACTACAAGACAGTACATTACCCCTAGACTTCCCCGCTTATATATATATATATATATATATATATATATATATATATATTATATATAAGTAGATAATTTTCCTACTACACAGGCATGACAAGTAATTGAAAACAAAATTTTCTTTATCAATAGAAATACGTTATACGTTTTAACCCAAGAGTTATCAAACGCCCTAACCTAAGGGGAAGGAATGGAGAGGTTTGAAATAACAAAATGCACCCGCATGGGCGTGGGGAGGGAATAAAAAACCATTGTGGGAAATAATAAATGGAATTCCACCTCAAATGTAATCATTATAGATTCAAACTTATACCACCCTAGCACTGATGTTCCAGCCAACTGCGAGCCTGACGCTTTAGATTCCAAGACCAACAATTACGTATTCCTCAATATTAAATATTATTACATTTTTTAGCATCAAAACTATAGTTATTTCGTGAGATTAAATAGAAGATAACGTAGTCATCAACCTAAGACAGTAGGAATTCTTATTGGTGCTCTATAATAAGAAAGTCCAAGGTGCTAATGACCTTATTTGCTAAAATGTGACAAATAACATACAAATACTTAAAATGGTGAGTTTTGACATATGTGAGATAGAACGAGTATCAGACACAACCACTCAATTCTCATGGGGAGCGAGTCTGCCCGGAAGATAGTAAGACGTGGAGCTAAAGGAAACATTTACAGTACACAGCATCAAACAATTATCCCTATAATCAGCAGTACCTCTATACGCTTTTTTTTCACGGTATCCTATTAACTGTTTAGATTATACACTCATCTGATAATTGCTCTATAGGTAGGGATAAGGAAGGAAGAATTTTAGAAGTAATCTACCTAAGCTTGCGTGGAAGGAGAGTAGGAAATCATTTAGGGAATCCCAACCTGAATAGACCAAACTGTAATTTGAACTCCGATCTTCCGTCTTCAATTTAAAACGAGAGTGACGACTTAGACCATTCGGCCACTTAAGTGGTTATTCACGTTATTGAGTTGGAGTAGTTTATCATCGTGTGAGAAGTGTTTTATTTTTTAATAGGAGATGGGTCACCCCTCTAGTATTTGTCCCTCATTTCACGGGATGTTAACAAGAGGAAATGCTTCCTGGCATCTTTTAGACGATGCCCTTGAAAGTTCCTTGCTCTCAATTTAAACACCTCATTTCCCCTAAATCCACGCCAAATACCCCTTCCGTACGAGAAAGCAGGAGATACACCATTGACCATCAGGAAATTCGTGATTATGATAATAAAGGTATTTAAAATTTACATAAGGAAAATATGTATTTTATATCAATCCTACATGAGAAGAAAACTTATATCTTTCTATTTCTGTACTTACAACTCAGTTATTTTCAAACGTAGCGGGTTTACTTCGAGTGATAACAGCAGGATGCTATCTTATTGCCTACACCATAATGGAATCGAGAAGGTGAGCCTGTTACCTTTAAGCATAGATTAAAAGGCATTGCATGCTTTTTGGCCATGCCTATAGTTAAATGGTCAATTTGGCAAACTAAATGTCTATAAAACATTGCTATTATTCCTGGTGGCGCTGATGAAGATAATTACTAGGCCTATTCAACTACGGGTTTGCGCTTGTCGTGTTAAGCTCGACTGCTGAGGACGGGGAGATCGAGGTTCAAATCTCGGTCGGGTGAACTGGGGGTGGTTTTTCCTAAATGGTTTTCCACTCTCCCTCCACGCAAATGTGGGTTCACTTCCTCTAATTCAACCTTCCCAATTCCTAATCCATTAGCGTAATTAGTAATTAAAGCGTATAACCCAAACGGGTAGTAAGACGTGGTGCTAAATATTATTATTATTAACTACGGGTTTATCTTTCTCATAAAATTAATAAGTATCTAGACGTAAGGGCTTTTTTTTAGTGCTATATTTACACTTAGTTTAATCTGAAAGGCAGCGAACCTACCTTGTTGGGCTACACTATGGTGCAGATTATATGATACGACCATACTGGAACCGGTCAAGTTAGGACTACTAGCTTTCAGGGGAGACGGATAATATTGTCATAAAGGCCAATCCACATTATTATCCTATCGCGTCCCGGTCACTGATGTCAACATATTTACATAAGCAATCTCTGTCAAGTAATGGCAGGTTCTTTTGACCGCGGTATTTAATCGTAAGGATATTTTAACTTGACTGTGACAATACAGATTGATCAGCGCAGTGAGTGTGAACAAAAGACTGTTGGAGCAGGGTCTGGTTCAGATCTAAATACAATTGGTTTGACGTGGATTAGGTCTGTCGTAAGTCTTTTGTTCTGTTCGCACTTTCATAATAAGGAAATGGATGAACAATTAAAAAGATGTGCGCAGTCACGAAGAACTGTTCATTTTTACTGATAGAAGAGATCCTTGTATAAAGTAGAAAACTAACCCTTTGTTTTATGTTTCATTAACATTTGATGAACCAAGATACGTTGAGCAATATTAATATTGTTTGACACTTCAGTTTCTGACTCGTCCAAAATAATAATTGCCTTCACGGCTAAGTCTACAGTTGAAATATTTTTTAGCATTTTCAGAAAATTTCTGTCCTTGTTATTACACCTTGACCGCAGTCTGTTCTTTGATTGAGGTTTGACAGTGCTATTTGAATACAGGACTACATTTCTTGACCAATACCTAACCGTTGGACAGCAAACTTGTCGAATGTGTGAATTGGCCTAAGTTAGATAATTTTAAGTTGTGTGCCAATATTATTTATGCATCGCGTTTTCTCACATTAGAGTGCAAGGTAAAAACCAAATAAGCTATGCAACAATATATATAAATTTTACCATGATATTTTGATCCATAGCCTATTTTTGTTTTTACAATGTACTATGATTATGATAACTCACATTAAAGATTCAAAATTGATGTTTCTTCTTTTTGGAAAAGCTGAGTGGATCAGATTTGTTTTGGCCTTGGGCCAAGAGAATGTTTTTGACATTTCTTATTGTTTGTGTACAAGTAAAAAACCTCAGGGGCCTGAGAATATTGAACGTTGCTATAAAGATTTTAGTATTCTTTCATTTGGAAAAATAGGAAATTATTAATGCATGAAGAAATAACCAATGTTAAAACAACCTTTTTAAAACACAACGAATAGAGAAAGTTATGTTAAGGATATACATAGTATCTTCTACATGCTGGTGTATTTATCTTTTAGTGTTATTTTAATGGAATTATTGATTGACCATGTATGATCGTAAATATATTTCGCCAGTAATAAATATAAATAAAATTTAATAATTTATCCAGCCATATTTTATGTCTATAAAAGTATCAACAATATAATATAATAACATCTAAAATAAATAATAACCTAAAATATGTGAATGTCTGTTGCTTAAAACAAATATATGCTTAATATTGTTAACGAATTATATAATTTTGTTTTAGTTCCGTGTATTACTACCCGGCCTGGAAAATTCACATTAATTTATATTAACGGAATAAGAATGTTTAGTGTATAATTTAGAAAAAATATTCAAACATTCGCGTAGAAGGAGAGTAGGAAACTTCTTATGGAAAAATTGATACAAACAGAAGATATTCGAACCTCTAGCATCTTATCACCAAGATAAATAAGATATACTTTTAATTTACGTACCTCGCCATTGTGGGTACTAAGTTTAATAATGTATTATTCTAAATGACAGGGATTGAGAGAGAACTAAGAAGAATACACCCACACTCACTTGAATGAGGGGAAGGAACATCACATTGATAATATAATGGAAAACCACCCCCCAGAACATCCGGTAGAGATTAGAACTGATACTTCACCATAAATGACAAGCCAAACTATTATGAGACTGACGCCTTGGTCTGTGGACCCACTGATGCGGGTTATTAATACTTAATCAAAGGGGTACATATGAGGAGGGTGCCTTAGTGAACAAGAACAAGCATCAGGGGTAAAAAGGATGGGGAAATTAAAGTAAAAATACCATTTGAAAAAATCACCTCCAATGTACTATTCTAGGTTAGAATCCCCCCTCATAGCCAAGGTGTCCACGCAAAGTTCACATGGCCACCACTGTCGCGTTGCCAGTCAAATCATGAAATAAATGATGGTGTACTAAATCAGTCTTTAAGGTGTATAGGGATAATGGCATTGACATTTCAGATTCCTTACATTAATTGTATTCTAAGGAACACCGGTGTGTTTACTGTGACAAAACGGAACCACAACTGAGAAAATACACAGTGGTAACGTACAGAGTCGATGAATACGACTGGTCAGAAAATGCAGTGAAATACATGGTCGTACAAAATAACTCCGTCAGAATCCAACATTGTACTTGGCTTCAGAATAGTTCCTCTAAGTGTGCTCTATTTTCACACACTAAGTGCATTCTTGCTGATGAGCGTCAATAATATGGGATATACTGCTCAAATTTCTTATGCAGTTCACAATAGATTTTAAAATTTCTGAACGATCAAAATAATACAATACAAATGTATATACAATTTTAATTCAATTGAACTTAATATTGATGTCAATAAACATAAAATAAAAATCCCTGTGCTGTAGACCATTGGTCTGCATGTATACAATACGGGTAAAGTCTAGACTTTGATAAAGTAAATATTATCCAACATACGTGGATAATGTTAAGTGAGAGGTGATATTATTGTTTTTCTAAGTTTATCCCGATCATATTGACAGTACCTACCCGTACTTGGATAATGACAAGTTCTAGGCTTAAGGTTAGGCTAGTAAGCCTAGTTTTGGCTAGCTAAGATTAGTCTAGGTTGGGTTATATTAACTGAGTCTAGATTAGGTTTGTTTAGTTTAAGATAAGTTATGTTATGTTAGTGGAAAAGAAAGGATCAAAATGAAGCATTTTTAGTGTTAATGCATTGACACGACCCATTATTAGGTCAGAGGTCAAAATAAAAAGTACTTAGTTTTACAAATAGTATTCATGCTATCCGATACCAAATGAATGAGACAGCAGCAGACTCAAATTCAAATGAAAAAGTCATGTCTCAATCGATAGAAATTATTCAAACAAATTAATTCAGTAGAACTTATAAGGGAGTGGCTCAAGTGGTGGGATACATACCACATGATCAATAGCATCATCTACATATGCAAATTTATCAGGTAAGGAATACAGACCCATGCCTATACAATTATCCAACATCTACTGAAGTATCTGCGATATTAGTTGCAAATAAGGGTGAATCACCCGGTAATAGGGATCTCATTCTCTATCCGATATTTAATCCCACTCTGCCTTTGAAGTGGACATAAATTTTGAGTTATTATCTAGATACTATGACACTCTCACTCCTCTTTACATTCGATTGCATAGGATGGCATAGTAGTCTAAAACATGTGACTGGCAAGCACCACCAACATACGAGGCAGATTGACTATGCTCCAGTTTGCCTAGTTTTGACATGCTGCACGGGAAACTAATGCTCAAGAAATTTCCCATCCTTCAGAAAAACTATTCCTGTGATGATTGGTTGATGTGTATGTGTGCGTGGTGAGAAATTACTCGAACTTTCTTCCTGATATCTCACTAGTTTTCCTACTGTACAATAAAATGTAACTTTGTAATATATCTACATAGCCTCTAAAAAATAGTATAACTTAGTATTTTACAAAACATTAAAGAAAATGCTTTAAATATATTGGAGACATTTTTTTTTTCGGGGTTTGGATGCAGCAAATGAATAAATAATCATATCAAAATCTCTTTCCCAATTTGTCTCAATACTCACTATAAGAAGCAGTGAGTCGCTCCTGTGACATTGTATTTCTAAGATAGCTCTTAATTATTTTCAGTTTTGAAAACGACCTCTCAGTGGTCGCAGACATCAAGGGCAGTGTGATGAATAAAACGTAAGTTGTAAAAACCTTGGAGAGGCTACACACAAAGCCAAATTTGAGATATGTCTGATATTTTTAGCGCTATAGTGATTTCTTTAATCATAATTGAATGAAATCTAATAAATTGTTAAGAGAAAGAAACCATCAGATCCTTTATATCAGTTAAGTAAACATTTGATAAGCGGTTAGTAAAGCTAATCCTTACTAGCTCTGTCTGAAATTTTAGGACTTTAACCTCAAATTTGTTTATTACTTCTATAAAATACTCAAAGGTTTTCTTATTCTAAAAATTAGAATATTAAACATTTTAAAATAAAGTTATATTTGGAACTTATTTTTTGCAATCTTCGATTTTTTCATCTTTACTAAGTTAATTAAAAGTCTATTATTTTCTCACGACGAAGCCATTTATTTTAAAATTTATGATCTATTCCCCATGAAAATACAACTATATACTTGAGTAATTACTTTTTTATTCATCTTAGGATCTCATAAACGTTGTTGAAGTATGTTTCAGATTATTTTATATCAATAAACTTCTACTGAAGTTACTTACTCAGTGGGGCCCCGAACAGTATTACTAAAAAAAAAAAAATCACAATCAAAAAATATTATTGAAATTCTCAAATTATATCCTGAGACTTAGGTCTTCCACTCCTTTTTCATGGTTTTTTGATTTTAAAAGAATCTCGGTGCGTGATTTTATGTATTTGTATCAAGATTTAACCTTTGTCAAAGCTTCGTGTTTTTAAAGTCCACCTTGTGGGAACATAGTAGGCTCATTCCCTGCACTTGTATAGGTCTATACCGTATTTGAAAATATATATTATCTCATAGTCCAGATGCTGGGTGGTCACGTTTTAAAATTTAGCTCTACAAATCCCACCTTCAACGATAGTTTGGGAAAAACGTAATACAACGTATCCAGTCCTCAATGTGATCAAATTAAGTTGACACTCTCATATTTTTCTTGTTTCTTTTAAAAACTAGCACCCCTACAAACTTTCTTAGAATTGCATCACAAAATCATCTCCCAACTCTTGTGCCCCACCCTCTTCCCCACCAGTCATGGGGGGTGTTATCCATAGCTCCGCCATTGGTAATTACTATAGTTACACCAAACCTAGATTTGTAACAATTAAAAAGTAACTAAAGAATAGAATAAACTTTTCTTCAACCCTTTTTACTTTCATTCAAGTCAGCCTACTCATCTATCCATTTTCATAAACGCTTGTATACAGAAAGAGAGAGAAAGAGAAGTGTGTAAACATATGCTCTAAAAAAAACGGAACGCGCTAAAAAAAAATCTGCCTCCCTTCGTACTTGAAAATTCATGGATGTAGTTGTCCATATATTCATAGTGCAGACTAAACTAACAGAGATAAAACTCTTCCCGCGTGCAGTAGAGCCTGAAATAAAGAGGTGGGGGGGTGGGGGGGGCAACAGTTAATCCCATATTTGTCACAGTTCGTTATATTTCAGCGAATGTCGAGATATACCTCGTGTTATATAAGCTACACTGCTGGATGTCGGTACTTGTTTGCTTTGTAACCGGCTAGAGGATAGGAAGGGGGGGGGGGGGGCAGTGTTTCGATACAACGCTGGCTCGCGAAGAGCTGCTGACAGATGGAAAATGGTTCATGTCCGCGTGAATAAGTCAACACAGGTGTTGATGGGGGTAATTACTTAACGGTGCCAATACTGTTGAGTTGTTTTTATTGTTTGTTTGGTTTGAGAGACACGCATTGGTGATCAAGTGGTCTAAGTCGTTAGTTTCATATTTGTACTAGATTGTCTATAAGGCTCGAATCTCAACCAATATGAAGTGGGGAGGTATTTTTCCTACGTGTGACTAAGCCATCTTATTTTCACATCCCTTCGCCGTACTAATGCCTAAGGTCATTTATAATCATGGCTTTTAAACAAATGTACCGGGAGATAAATAATATTTATTAAAGCAGTATACATACACCTAAAGATACTAGTTGAGGAGGGTGAGTCAGAAAGAATTACATCTAAAGGAATGGAAATTGCATTAACTTATAAAACCGATCCCAGTTTACCTAGCTGGGTTTGAAACGTGGCCTTACAAGTGTGAGCCAAGATGCTCATATTGTAGTTTTTGAATTTTAATCTACTCTCCATCCTTCCTATCAACATATTAAACTAATAATGTTAGGATATGAAGATATACATTAATTGAAGTGTACATGCACATGCGTGGATAAAGATTATTTGTTGGAAATAACCCTACCTTCACAATGCCAAACTTGGATTCCAACACCAACATCATTGACAAGCCAGAAATACCAGATTGATGCCTTCGTCTAAGATAGTTTTTATCAAATAAAATACATGAAGTGGACATTGATTTTGACTACGGATACAGCCGTCACTGCTTTATCAAGACTTGGGGTCGAACATAGATATCTAGGATCATAACCGTCCATATGAGTGAAAAAATTGATTAATCAAGCTGATTTATTGGTTTAGGAATGTGTAGTAAGTATTGTTTGTTCCTATTCGCAAAAAAAAAAAAAACCGAACAAAAACTCCCCATTCAATGTAATGCTAATAAACCAACTCAAAATATTTGCAATGTATATTTCAATATGTTAATCGATTGGTTGTGCACACGTTTACTAAATAACTCCCATGTTTTTCACCAAGAATAATCGTGTAACGCTTCACAAATATTGCCCTCTCCTCCCCTCTCCACAGCCACCTCCCACCTAGTCTCCTCCCCAACACCCATCTAACTACCCCCCTTCTAAAGCTTTCCACCTCATACACCTACAAAAACCACAATGAGGGTTGGGGGTTAAACCAACTCAGATGTGAACGTTTAAATTTCAAGAGAATCGAATGTATTTCGATTAACACACACACACACACACACACACACACACACATACACTAACACACCTACTCACAAACACATATGTTAAAAAAACTTTTTTTCAAACCTATTCCGTAGCTCTGGGGCATGAAACCCTGTTATACAATCACATTTTTTACCCGTCAACAAACCGAGTTAGAACAATTTTTATTCAGGTGAGGGGTGAGTGGTGGGGTGTATGTAGAAGGTAGGGTGGTTGAGTGGAAGGGGAAGGGGAGAAGGAGTGCTTTGTTTTCAAAAGCTATGAATGTTACATTTTATACCCTAACGTCAACGGTTCGGATCACTGCATTTTCAAACCATGGTGGTACAGGTACAAAAAAAACAACTGCACAACAACAAAAATTATATTTGTTATTGTGTGTGTCGCATAAAGGACGTATGCTTGAGGACATTTAAATGATTTTGTGTGGTCATGCGGTAAATTGCATTTTATGATTGGGAAGGGGATCCGAGGGTGCAAGTGGAAACTGCGGCTAGCCTCCAGGTGATGGTTCAAAAATTAACATAGTTGTTGATGGTATTTCATTAGGCGAAGGAAATTTATTTTGTCTGTCTGGTATAATAAATAACGTCTACCATTAAAAAACATTAATTTTCATTTCTAGTGGTGGGTGATTCATTTTGGTTTTGATAGTTGTTTTTTTTATGCAAAAATTTAGAAATTAATCCATTGCTTCTATGTCAATTTCCAAATACAAGTAAGATATGACCGAAATATATTCTCGCTCTACGCTTATTAATGGTTTATGTTTATATTATATTAATCCTTACATAATACTTTACAATCCACCATAATATTTGTACATTTATGAGCATGTAAACGAGTTTCATAGTTAATATTTTGATAATTTTACCTCTGATAAGTTTGTTTGTAAATTATTATTTCTTGAGGCACTTTTTTAAAGAGAGCACACACAAAAAGGTTAACAGTAAACATTAGATGTCTTACTTACTCTATGGCATTAGGAACTCGAAATTCCATTGCCACATTCAGAAAAGTACACCACTTATACCTATCAGATTAATAATACAAACTAATTACATGAATAAAACCTCAAACAAATTATGGCTTCGGATAGTAATGATAATATTACATAAAATATAAATAATATTTAAACTCCAAAACAATACACAAATCAATTTTCTCATAAATAGATTAGTTTAGTTACTTACTAAGGCATACAGATTATTGCAAATAGCCCACTCCCATAATTAAAAATAAATTCCGAATACCAATTATTCTGATTATTATTATATAACATTAGTGTATTTTAATACTAAACCACTGTTTTGTCTTCTCCTCAACTACACTTTTATTTAGACAAAGGTTTGTGAAGGTGAATTTAAAAGAAATGTATCTACATTAAAATTGACGATGGTTAACAGAACCAAAATTTGGGTGACATAATAAATACAAAACCATTACCAATTGAATAAAACTTATCAGATAACAAATAGAACATGCAACTCAAAAAAAATCATAAGAGTTAACTAAAACTCATAACTAAATGTAATAACTATAGATTTTTTTTTAAAAGTTACATAATAAAACCCAGAAAAGTGAACGAAAGATCGCAACCAATGCACGAGAATAAATCAAACACGAACTTTACCATGTGGAAATGTATTGATACCTCTAGGCAGCGAAAAACTTTTATCAACTAAACTTGCATTCTGGTAAAACTATCATTGACTTAAAGATTTCTACCCCAAAACAATAACTACCCCTATCACCGCTATTATTTCAGATTAGTAGGTATTTAGTAATGATTACTGAGAAGGGTTTTTCCAACCACGCAAGTAAAGAGGATACACATTTCATTTTAATTACTATAATAATTTCTCGGTTTGACAACTGTATTTAATATAATCAGATATTAAATTATGAAGAATTTATAAGATATTAATAATATTATTATTTATACATAAAATATATGTCAAAAAGAAACAACCAAAACAAATAAATGATACGGAATTCCGCACGGACTTTCTCACTCCATTGTTGAATTGTTTGATAATAAAGATATTTACTCAAAACTAATAATATATGGTATGTGAAACGAAATAATATACATAATCAAACCAGAGCACAAATTACACTATACTTACGTAAAACATTGTTTCTCAGTTTTAAATTTGATAATTATATTTTTAAAGAATTAATGTCATCATTTGTATATTTGGACCATTAAAAAATATCGATATTGGGTCCACAAGGCTCAACACTCCAAATTTAAATTTAGACAACTGGTTAAAATTTTCGACATTTTATTAGGGGTTGCACATCCTATTGTTATCGCATTGCTATTAAATCCCTCATTTATAAATTTAGACAAATAAAAAAGGTAAATATTGAAAGTTGAGTCTAAAATATTAGAGCTAGATCATTGCTTTGCAAACGTATACACTAAGAGTTTAAAGGAAAAAGACCATTAACTATTTGAGAGACTTACTTATGTTTACTTACTTTATGGCATTAGATAATTATTGAGTTAAAACTTTAATAGTATCTCTTTATAACTAAATCTCACAAAATTGTATCAATATATTTGCCAATATCTCATAAACTGCTTATTTTATAAAAAATATGTTTCAAGTAAAAGTTTTTTTTAATCTTTAATAGCACTTCAATCTGGCAATGATAAATTATTTTGTATCTCATATAGTTACAGAGATATGGAAATGTACGCTTCTGTAAAGTACACTAAAAGTCATTTCATGGAAAAGTGAGAATAGCCATTTTATTTATAATCTTAATAAACTTCTAGATCCGAAATGTAAACAAAATCATTAGAGCCGATTTTGAAAATAAATCTATTTTTCTCTCTTTTAGATTTTTATTAATCTACTCCTAATTTTAGGGTTAAACAGACACACAGACAGACGGCATTGAAAAAACCCCATTTTATAGTTCGGGGCTCATGGAACGTCGACATCCTTCAACATTTCGGCTTAGATTTTTTTTACAGTCGCAATACCTTACATTTAATTTTAGAAAAGTTGGCGTATAGCTTGGAAATAATTAGTTTCATAAAACTATATTGAAATAAAAGATTTTTATTCTTAATAGACCTACGTATTTGCAATGTTAAGAAAATTCATATTTTAAAGAGTTACGAAGATATGATAAATAAATGATACGGAACTCCGCACGAACTTTCTCTCTCTCTATTGTTTAAAAATGGAGCTATTTATTCAAAACTCGTAATAAATGTGAAACAAAATAATATACACTGGAAAAACCAAGCATGAATTGCACTATACTTACGTAAAATATCCTTTGATTCCCGGTTTTGAATTTTATAGTTTTTTTAAAGAATGTCCTTATTTGTATGTTTAGACCAATAGAAATGATAGATTTTGGGTCCACGAGGATCAACACTTCATACGAGATTTTGAATTAATTTTAATATTTTAACATTTTATTAGGAGTTTCACATATTCAGGTCATCACATTGCTATTCAATTCCTCATTTATAAATTTGAACCAATAAAAAATGTAAATATTGACTATTGAGTCTAAAATGAAGGAGATAGATCATTGTTGTGCAAACATTTTTCCTAAGAGGTTAAAGGAAAAACAACAAATTTTTGAGAGACTTACTTATTTAATTACTCTATTGCATTACAGAATTATTGCCTTAAAACTCAAGTAGTATCTCTTTACAACTAAAGCTCACAAAATTGTATCAATATATTTGTCAATATCTCAGGAAAGATAGGTTTTATAAAAATATATTTCAAATAAAAGTTTTTTAATTTTTTAACAGTACTACAATTTTGCAATGATAAGTTATTTAGTATTTCAAATATTTGTGGAAATACAGAACTTTCCACTTCTGCAAATTAACCTAAAATTCATTTTCATTGGTAAATGTATATAGCCAATTTATTTATAATCTTAATCAATGCTTAGTTACGAATTTTAATCAAAATCGTTAGAGCCAATTTTGAGAAAATCAGTTTTTTCTCTTTTTGCTTTTTATTAATCTACTCTTAATTTTAAGGTTTAACGGACACACAGACAGACGGAATTGCAACAACTTTTTAGTGTTAGGCTCTAGTTGGAGGTATAAACAGACAGACAAACGGAAATCCAAAAACCATATTTTCGGATCCAGTGGTTCATGAAAGTCGAGATTCATCAGAATCTTGAGTTTAATTTTTTCAATGATCACAATACTTTCTATACCTGTAAGATAGCGAGAAAGTAAAAATGAAAATTTATGCATCAAACCAGAATCCTTAATGTCATTTTGGCGAAATATTGAGAGTAGCCATTTTGTTTGTAATATTTATCAATGCTTAAAAACAAAAGTTAATTAAAATTGTTGGAGCCGGTTTTGATAAAATCGATTATTTCTTTTTTCACCCTTCAGTAAACTACCCTTAATTTTAGGGTTAGATATCTAAATTTCAAAAATATAAAATTGATAGGATAATATCTTATGTCCCCGAAACTGTGTCAAGGATTCACTAATTTGGTAAAACTTTAAAATATACGAGCATTTGAAGTCGGCTGGTTGGTGGTCAGGCAAAGCTAATATAATTGTTATTAGGGCTATCTAAGTATGCCTCTTATGATAAATTGACATTTGGATGGACTGATTCACTTTAATGGGAGAAGGGATTTCGGGTCTTGTATATAGATTGCTTGTGCAGTTGTTCACCCGCTATTAATATTAATCGACTCAGAACTCACCACGTGAAGGTGGCTGCAATTCGAGTTCCTCCCCACCGTTCTTCACAGATCTCGCTATGGCTTGTTTGTGACATTGTAGTTGGGGAAACAAGTATTGGTCACCCATACCTTCATTAACAATAATTGTCTGTAGGTCATCTAAAGAAATGTTGGCAAGTATTGGTGGCTCTGTAACCTCAACCTCGAACCAGTTGAAAGGTTTGTGTAATATTGAGCATTGGCATTTATTGGAGTGACATTAAATGTTCGTACATCATCAACTGATAATTTTCTTGTTTTCAAGATACGGTGAACTGCCATCTATCTTATATTCTTTCTTTCATCTGCTACCATAAACAACAATTTATTTTAAGGATGGCAGAATAATGCATTGCGTTAAATTACATTCTCCACCACTTTCTTCTGATCACCAATAAGGTATCGGGATTCGTTTATAAGAAGCCACAGGTGTTTGTTTGGCTCCCTCAGTACATGATGGTTTACATTTAATTCCAAAACAGGTAGGTATATGTACTTTCATGAAAAACGGTAAAAGTGACCGAAAGGCAGGTGATGATGTTTCTGTGGCCACATAAAATCTCAGGATCCCTTTTGCAATCGTAAGCCATCTGGAAAGTGATAAAGGACTAGGATCTCGTTTTTAAAGATCAAGGGAACCGTTTATGGTTTGAACATCATGAACCATGCCAAGAATGTCCAGTTTATTGGTGCTAAGGTCAGAGGCAGTAATATCAGTTATCTCACAATTAACTGGTTCAAACTCCTTTACAGGCAAGACTTCGCATTCGGAAAGAATCTTCCCATTGGGGCCCTCATAGGATTTATGACCTATTGTTGGACAGTTCAGGTAAGAAAATAAATGTCTCAATTGTAGCTTAGTTAAATGAAGTAGGCATATGAGCCATTGGAGTCGTCTAATAAGCTTTCTATTGAGAAAAGTGTCCACACCACCCTTGTTCCCAGTATGTACTACTGTACCATCACATCCAACAGCCTCTATATAACCAGTGAAGTCAAGTTTACTTTCCAAGAATTTAATCAAGCTGGCTGAAATGGAACTAGCTGAACCTGAGGATGAAGTAACATGACCCCAGTAACGTAACTCTGGTTCCTCAACAATGGTGATATGTTTCTCTCTGACTAACCTCTGATTATATTTATTTCCTTCTTTTATTTGCCCAAGGGTTTTGTCCTTACGGCCATCAAAATAAACTTCAAGAATAGAATCATGAATTAAGGCAGATTTTCCCTTCATTTCTCTCTTAGTCCGCCACCTTTCTTTCCTTATTTTAGTCTTGTCCATCACAAAGCTGGAATTATCATGGGATATGAGGCCAACGTTCCTAAGAAGGGCACTAGTCATAGCAGCGACTGACTTAACTGATAATCCAAATCTGTCACTCACTAGAGGATTATCAGCACAGATTAGTCAAAATAGGAGAAAAGGGCTAATTATGATATTATGGTTAGAGATAGAAATTTCTTTCTACAGAGGAATTTGTTGATACAGTTTTCGGCCATTTAGGCCCGGTCCCCCTCTTCTTTATATGTGGGTAGGTTCATTCAAGTACTAGTTTATCGTTAGAGGTGTAATTTTCAACCATAATAAATCGTAAATGAGCTTTATCTGACCATACGCCAACTAATATCACATAACCGTATATTTCACAGTTTTTGACCAAAATAGTGAATTTTTGACATGGTTTCGGGGAGAAAAGATATTATCCAATCGAGTCCATATTTTGGAAATTTCTTATTGGTACCATTCAACAACTCTAACTGCCCCGAAAGTTTCACTCCGCCAACTTTTCTCTTTTTCAAGTCACCCTAATATCCAATTCCAAAAATCTCTTGCAGCAAACCTATGAAAACCCTAGGTATCCAGTTTTAGCCCAATCAATAAAATAGTTTAGGCTCTACTCCAAGGTATAGGCAGATAGACGGATGGAAAGACAGACAGATGGAAATGAAAAAAAATATTATTTTTTTATTCGGGGGCCACTAAACATTGAGATTAATCAAGATATCGAGTTTATTTTATCTCTACCTGTAAGATTGTGAGAAAGTAAAAAGTAAGATCATATGACCTAAAAATACTAGATGCCCAAAAAATGATCTATAAAATGTACATTTATTCAACCAGAAGATAATAAATAGAGTCTATGTACACATTATTAATGCCTTTGTTGTACTCCCCACCTCCTTAAAAAGGTAAAAATGTCATCCAAATACGGACCCTGCTGATAATTTTCATATAAGGTTTAACACAAATCGTACTTTTTGCTTTAAACTTTAACCTTATAATGGTTTGTTTTTCCTTCACGAGGAAGGGGTATCCAAAAATAAAGAGAGTCTAAATACTTTCGAAGCCAAGTACAAATAGGAAGTTTAAATTTTCAGGAAAGTAGCCCCTAACTCAAAAGGGCACAAGAAAAAGTGGTTGACAGGCAAATTCCAGTGGGGAGGCCTCCAAACTAAAAATCAAAGTTAAAAATATCTTGAAGCTCAGAAGACCTACGAATCTGAAATTTTGCAAAAATATAGCCTCTAGGCCAAAAAATTGCAGGATTACTTGATGACACAAAAGTCATATGAGGACCCTCAAAATGGGGGAATGGGATTGTCTACAAAACCAGAGTGGTAAGAATCTCGAATGTCATAAGAGCTAAGAAGCTAAAATTTTGTAGGTAGATAGCTCCTAGCAACCTAGCTAATAAGGTTGCAAGAATATTTTCTGACAGAAAACTCCAATGGGAACCCTCAAAATAAAAAAGTCGAAAAAATCTCAATCTCAAAAGACCAAAGAAGCTAAAATTTTTCAGACATGTAGCCCCTAACCAAAAAACTTGCAGATATTTTTGTTGACAGAAATTTTTTAAGAAAACTCTCAGAATGGGGATGAGGATGGATGGGAGGTGGTTCCAAAAAAACTTAATCAAAATACACTTGAAGCCTAATAGACCTAAATTTTACAGACTGTTAGTGACTAACCCAAAAGGGAGCAGGAATACTTAGGGGTGAACATTTCCATCGGGGGGCCCCAAACTGTTTTTGGAAACAAAGTTCGAAAAATATCAAAGGCCAGAAGACATAAGAAGTTGAAATTTTTTCATAAATGTTGTAGGGAAGGAATACATGATGACCTAAAATTAACATGGGTGCCCCCAAAAAAAACGAAATTTATATATAAAAAATGTGTTTTATATCAAAATCATCAATTGACTAACATTTTCACACTTTCACTAGAGAAAATATTTATGATACTCTAGAGTACTTAACTGAAATGTGCCTTCCAGGTTTAAGAGCTACTAAAACATTTTACATTCGTAATCATTGTTCAACAAATTCAAATGGGACAGTTACACGACCAAATATGAATACATTAACTTTTAAATATGTGAGTTTGATATACAAAATAGTTCCTCTTAAATTTTGGTCTGTAAGTATAATTGAGTTAAAGGCTATTACTTACACATTTAAGCTCTTTACAAAAACATGATATTAAATGCTTATTTTTTTGCTTGGTTAGTAAATAAAGACCTATTATTCTTAATTTTTAAATGTTCTTAGAACCTTTACTTGTCTAAATATACAGATAAATTAATTCAAATGTCACCCTATAGAATTCACACACGAATTCCCTCAAATTTCGTAAGCTAGTTGATAAAACTAGTGCTTTGGTTCCTGCCAACTCTAATACAGTAATTTACAACCAAGGAGTCACGACCCCATTTAGGGTCACGGTTTATTTCAGGTTTGTTCACAGAGCTTGTTGAGGTAATAGATTTATATTTTAATTTATTAATATATTATAGTTACTATATCAAAGTGGATAATAAAAAATAGTAAAATTGTAATCGATTAAAATGTTAAAAACGACTTAGGTTCTTAATGGTTACATAGCTCTGAATTAGCTAATTGTAGCAACCATTAATTTTAGCAAATAGCACTGATAGTATAACATCCCAAATACCCGCTGGAGTGGATGATTCTCTTTAGCGACGTCTTAGACTCATTCATATAACCATTAAATAAGCAGTTTATAGTAATTAAAATAAGGATTGGTGGGTATATCGTTGTTATGTCATGTTTTCTAGGTTTGGTTTGTGAGTGATGGGTAGATCGGAATCAAAATTTTTATCCTGTTATACAAGAGGTGATTTTTCCATAAATGGTTTCCACTTCCCCCCCATGGCAAATAAGCGTGTAATTCCTCTAAGGTCTACACACCCAATAACTGTAATTTAATTCAATTAGCCGTGAGTGTAGTGAATAAACATTAAAAACTCGGATTTAACCGATTGTATATTATCAATATGTCATGATGGATTCACGGACAAAAATTGAGGTCAAATCGTGGTAAAGATCGGAAACCAATGCTTTAATATATTTTTATATAATAATTATTCCATAATTTAAATAAAATACAAGGTGTACATAGACCCGCCATTCCCCAGTGTACTGAGCTAGTTTATGTAAAGAAAACTTATTTATAAAAGATATATATATATATATTTAACACTATCAAGTAATATTAAATGCTTTCCTACAATCATTAGCAATACATTATGGTAGTTGATGTGTTTGTTAAAAATAAGGTTATATTT
The DNA here is from genome assembly GCA_039000515.1 of Timema cristinae. Lineage (NCBI taxonomy): Eukaryota > Metazoa > Arthropoda > Insecta > Phasmatodea > Timematidae > Timema > Timema cristinae. The sequence goes on along the minus strand of JBCFYV010000012.1, from coordinate 15,116,216 downwards.
AAGATATTGATTATTTCTTCTAGTCCCCATATTACCTAAAACAAAATTAAAGCTTTATGGCCCAAACTTCTTTAAAATACTTTAATTGCGTGGGTGCTAATTTGCAGAGATACTAGCGCTTTTTGTCTTTAATGTCATATCACTGGAACTAGTGAGTAGCCAAACTTATATTACTGAGATATCCCAGTTCGTCTCGCATACAGGGACATCCTTCACTAGCTGTTGTGTTGTCATGTGTCTGTTTAGTTTTCTATTAATATGTTTAAAGTTATTTGGAACTTTAAAAAAAAAGCTCTTTAAGTCTGAGTCTTGCCCTGCACAAAGTATCATTCAAAAACCAAAATTCACAAAAATGTTTAAAATCTTTGGAAATACGAAGTGTTTTGAACGACTTAGGTTGTAGCTAGTGGAAGCAGGAACTTACTTGTAACCCCCCGCCCCTCTCATCACCCCCACCTGCGTCTCTTCCCTTTTCTTAAAGTTGCTGTGAAGACTGCGAGAGCCGGAAACTGTTGGGTGGTCCCCTCGGACTTCCCCCTCATCCCTTGTGAGTCCCCCCTTCACCTTATTCTCAGCCCAAGCCCGATGAGGAGCGGAAGAGCTTCAGGCCGGAACAGGATCACAAAAGCAGTTTGGAGGAATAATGCCATCCGAGATTTTGCCCCATGGAGTGAAGAGTGAATGGTGATGGAAGCACTTTTAGTCAGAGATATGCGTCTTTCTCCCGTCCTCTTTTTTATATTTTTTTTAGCTAGATTACCCTCTACCTACCCCATTTTTGCGGCCGTAGAAAATATTATGTGTATGTTTAATACTTATAAAAGTTTGTAGGCATGGTTATAAACTTAGTATAAGTATATACTACAGTCCAATTTCCATTGTAAGATACTTGCATAACTGCTGAAGAAAAAGTTACTAGACCTACTATCATATTCATACGTCAAGTTATGTGATCTACAGATGTCTCTTTTGGTATATAGTAGCAATACCTATTAAATAACACTAACGATATAGTAAAACGCTATAAATATTCACCTTACAAATATATGTTTGTATTTTAAGAATAATTTTTCTATGAAAATTGGACTATACAGACTTTCCTATTTAAGATTCAAACATTTTTTAACTCACTAATACGATACTACAGATCTACAGCTTAGTAGCGTGCCTGCCATTTGATCTAAATATCCAGGGATCGATTCCTGGTATGGTCTAAGAGTTTGTCATTGGGGAATTGAGGCTACTGAAATGATAGTTTGGTCTGTAATAAAATTAAGTAACTCTATAAGTGGTATACTTATTTAATCATCCGCTTTGAGAAAAAAATAAACACGTTGACTCAAATAAATAAAATACGATGCAGACAAAATCTCTGTGTGTCAGAAATTATTTTTCACTCTCCCTTGACTAATATGATGGTACATTTATTCTAAATTATATTTGTATTCCTCATGCCCAATTAGCTTAATTAATACGTATGTATCAAATGGATACTAAGACAAGTGTAAAAATATTTGATCAAAATAATAATAATTATTTGTCATACATGATTAATATATATAAATCATTTATTATCATATAAATATGATGAAAATTTTAACAACGCCTTGTTTAACGTCTTATTACTCATCTTAGATATCAGTATTATTAGCAGTATATAGGTAGAGATGAATAAGGTAACATTTAAAGGAAATTCACTCGTATTTTAGTGGCAAAATACTAATAAACCACTTCATTCCACGCATATTGATCCTGGACTTCTGCACTGGGACTGGCAATCTTTACCTTAGTCATTTTCCATCCTCTTTACAAGGGTCTGATAATTTAAAAAGCATCTTCCTCATCCTTTACGCTTAAACTCTAAGAGTACGGTGCGAGCAGGCCAAACCTGATTTTTAAACAAGAAGAGAGGCCTATCTGTAATGGCCAGAATGCCACTATATGTAATGTGTGGTTAATATAACAAGCGGCTGAATAAATAATGAAAGTCCAAAAGCTGAGACACGTGTCAGAGCTAATAATATCTATCAGCTTCCACCCCTGCCCGCTGATAGCTGTCAAATTACAATACATGAACTTTTTTTTGCAAAGCTAAGCTTCACAGCAGCCAAAATCACAGACAGCTATCATGGTCCTGAGACCAATGGAGACCAGTGTGTCTTGATACATCAAGTACAAGGGTCATTTAGTTTTCAAATGTAGTGGGTAGGGTCAGACAGTATCAAGCTATGATAATTTGTCTACCTAAAGGGAATTATATATGTGACGATTATTTGAGAGATACCGACTGAGTGGTTATGACTCTTTTTTTACAAGAGAGCACAGGGATGTGATGAAGGCAGATTTATGTATTGATTCAGACGTCACCAAGTGGTGGAGGGATGGGTAATTATAAGCAATAGTGTCCGAGGATGGCTGCAGGTCTAGCCACTAGGGGTGCAAGTGTTTTGGTCTCACGCTGAGCTATTTCCGCTCACTCACACAACCCTCTATCATACCCTCCAAGCAGGGTGAGCCATCAACTAGAACACAGGGCCGGTAGGTTCGGCTTGCCATCACCGAACGTGTAAAAGGCTCTGTTCGCCTATAACCTGTATAGAAACCTTATTTCTTATGAAAATGACTTGAAGGGTACTTTTCATAGTCAGAAATCTATATTCTTATCTTAGCAACTATTTTAGATTAAAAAATAACATTGTAGCTTTATTAACAATCTTTTATTGAAATATATTTTTATAAAACCAATAGTTTCGGAGCTATAAGTAAATATAAACATATTTTTACTAATGTCTTTGAAGAGCGAAATTGATTTTTATGCTATTGTGTGTACAAATATGGTCATGTTTTCCCAAAGTTTCTGTTACATTGTTTATTATTAAATTTAAGCTCTTTGATGGAGGGTTTCTGCAATAGTGTATATTATTTTGTTTAATCAATCTTACGAGAATTTAGTGAAGGTCTCTATTTTAAGTTAAAAAGAGAGAAATTCTGCTTGGTGCATGGTAACATTTATTATTGATGTGGTTTTCCCGTGTCTTTTTAGGCCATGATGATGCAATAATCCAAAGCTACATTCCCAATCCTTAGGCCTTCAAACTAAAGAATAAGGGGTCAGCCTACCGTAGTGGTGAGGACACATTGCAGAAGTTCAGCAAACATGAGCTATTATTTAATGAAATTAAAGTTGAATTCTAACGAGAATAAACTATGATAGTTTACAAACATGTTTTCTAAGTTTAACAATAATAACATTTTACCATACTATTAGTGTTAGTCTAGACTATAGAAGTATTGATAATACAAAATGTGACAACTACAGATCACATTCATTGACGCATTAAGACATGAAAGTAGATCTTGTAATGAAGGCAAAAGGTATCAATTTATTTCTATATAATTAATAACTTTCCATTTTAAGCTTTATTCCCAAAACAAATAATTAAATATTGAAATTAGCTTTTTATTCAACGATGTTTAACGCTGTATTTAGCAGTTTATGATTCAAATAAATTGATAGAAACGTTAATTTAGCTTTCCTCAATCAAAGTATTTTTAATAGTATCAACAATTTTATTTTAAATATATTTGAGGATCGTGTGGGTTTTGATGACTCAGACTGGGCATTCGAATAATTAATATCGCAGTTCTAGGAGTTTCTCTTCAAATATGTAGCATCCAAAATGAATCGGCGCTGAAAGTTATACCCTTAATAGAAAAATTAATTGTCTTTAAATCAACACACACTCGAAACTTTTGCTTGTTTTTGGCTATTAGATAATGTTTTTACACAAAATTTACTTTCATAAAATACGCTTGGTTTATTCTTCCAGATAATTACAACTTATAATAATGTTTAGAATACATGTCATATCTACTTTAGAAAGTTATTCTAATTTCATTCCTGTTTTCTGGTCGTTATTTTTAAAAGACAACTTTGTTTTTTATCATAGCACATCATCAGTTAACTTTTTTAATTTACGTTCACAATCAAATAGTAAGATAAAAGTGTTTAATAGGGGACGTAGTTCTAGCATAGAGCGCAAAAGAAGGCTGGAAAAAAGAAGTGGAAAGGTAGAACCAAAGTTTTTAAATAATAATCATAATAAAAAATGTATAAAACTGAGAAATTAGAAGGAAGAAATCACACACATGATTATTATTTTTTCTTCCCAGTTTGATTAAGGTGAAGTTGTTTGTGTCAGCTCCAACTGAAAACAGCCCATTTGGAAATGATAATTAAAGTTAATCTCTCTAAAACGTGCACAAAGAAACTCATACACAACGTGCGTCCATTAAACTCCATATGCCTAAAACAATATACCTTCGGTACATTTTTAGAGCAACTAAGATACGTTAATTGGCTCATTCGAATTTATATCCATACGAGCTTAAAGAAAGCATTGTGGTACAAACAGCAAATTGCGTTTTATTTGGGGAAAAATACACTTTTGTGCACCTCAGATTCCGAAAAGGTCTTTTACCTTATTTATGCATGTACGTATTGTTGAATATTCTTAAGAACGGTTTAGAAAATATAATGGTTTTTTGCGATCAACATTGATAGAATTTTACTATATTATGAATATTATTTTAATGGTATTGAACATATCTATCAAAAGTGACAGTTGGAGATTAGATGACTTGAATTATGAATATATTAAAATAATTTTAGTAACGTTTCAAACAGTTAAATACTGTTCTTTCTACCAGAATCCTACTACTCTATATGTATATATGTATGAATGACTATATATATGTAGCTATTATGTATGACCCACCTCGTGGCATAGTTGGCTAACACGCTAGTTTCATGTTGAGCCAGACTGCTGGGGACGGGGAGATCAAGGTTCAAATCTCGCTCGGGTGAATTGGGGTGGTTTTCCCTAAATTGATTTCCACTCTCCCTCCACGCAAATGTGGGTTCACTTCTTATGAATATAAACCTTCTTAATCCATAACCCATTAGTATAATTAGTACTTAAGCGTATAACCGGAACGGATAGTAAGACGCGTGCTAAGTAAATTAAGTTATTATGTATGCATGAGTTAAACATGTATGTATTCGAATTTATGAATTATGCAACAATGTAAATATATATGTATATTCTGGTTACCACCCAACTATAATTTTACATTTGTTTTTCTAATTTGTAAAACATATTTATTTTTTGTGTTAGTTAAAATGTGCTTTGAAGTTCCTCGACGGCATCACATGCTATGTTGTCATACAGGTAACAGCGGTACTTTATGTTCATTCACAATACACGGAGGTAATATCGTCCGGCACTCTTTAAAATTATGATTATGATGATGATGATGATAATAATAATAAAAATAATAATAGTGAACATTAATATATGGGAAAACACTTGTTTACTAAACATTATTTAACCTTTGAAGTCGTCTGTTGAGTTCTTATTGTTCATTTTCGTAGTCTGCCATTGATACTCAAATAACAATCAGCTGATGACATGGGAACAGCGGCTCTCGCTTGAAATGAAAATAAAAGAGGTGATACATTTATTTGGACAGAGCTGATCCCACACACGGAGAGGAAGCTTGCGTAGAGACTCTTTGAAAGAGATTTATTTAGCGCGCGTTTCGATTTCGACAGATGGAAGTAAAGATTTTAACCCTTTCTTAAATAATTTTCCTTATTAATTTCTATCATTTCAACTTTTATATTGAATAATATTTTATGTTGTATTTTATCCTTAGTTCATGGTAAACTTTTTACCTTTGGTTTGATGTATTAATATTCTCCTTGGACTTGGGGGAAAAGAGCGGTTTTTTAATTTTTGTTGTAGAATAAGATACTTGGAACATCGTTTGAATAAAATTAGGGTCTTCTTCTTCTTGGCGTTTGAAAAGTTTCAAGTTGAAATATGTGTTCGTACTCGACGAAAATATTAATAATTATGTACCTTTTATGATCAAATGAATTGAAAATATATTTAAAATGAGCTAGAAGCTTAGTACTCAAACCTTGTTTTTTTGTTAAGTGAAAATTAATATTTACACTGTAAAGAAGAAACTACTCTTCAACTAATACATTGTAAGTAATCATCATGACATGATTTTTTTCCCTGATTAGATCCAACTAATTATATCTCATATAAATTTGTCTCCATAATACATCACAAACTATTCAAAGCTTTTAGAAGGAGCGTCTATCAAATTGATTTTATATTTTATTATTCTCCAAACAATCGATATTTTAAAGAACTTAACTCACATAATAGATATTGTAAATTATTTTACACTTTTCAAGCAATATTTATCTTGTGACCCATATGTCATAAAAATGATAGATTTTAACTTGGAAATCAACTCTCCTGTATTATATATATATATATATATATATATATATGACATATAGACCAAAAACTTTTATACATTTTATTATTATTAATTTCTCGCTATCTTGGAAGTAGAGAAAGTATTGTGATCATAAAAAAAATTGAACTCGAGATTTTGATGAATGTCGACGTTTCATGACCCAAAGAATCGAAAAAAGTAGTTTTTGAATTTCAGTCTGTCTGTACCTCCAACTAAAGCCTAAACTCTTTTACCGATCGGGCTAAGACTTGGTATTTTGGATTTTAATAGGGTTGCTACGATGAATTTTTAGGATTGGATATCTAACCCTAAAGTTAAGGGTAGTTTACTGAAGGGCAAAAAGAGAAACAGTCGATTTTGATTAAATTTCATTTTTAAACAATTATAAATCTTCTAAAAAAATAGATACGCTCAATATTTTGGCAAAATGACTTTAAAGGCTCCGGTATGATGCGTAAATTATATTTTTGTATTATATTCGCTTAACTATCTGAGTAATGAAATTACTAATCATTACAAATATGTTGATCTATTTATAATACAATTTTTTTATGATACATTTAAAAAAACCAATAACTTTCAAGCTATACACAAATATATATTTTTTTAACTTTTCCAATACAAAAGGTAAAGTATTGTGACCGTAGAAAAATCTAACATTAAATTTGAATGGATATCAACATCTCATGACCCCTCGCACCCTAAAAAGTGTTCTTTGCAATGTCGTCTGTCTGTGTGTCTGTTTAAACTCAAAATTAAGAGTAGTTTAATAAAGGGTGAAAAGAGAAAAAATTGATTTTCTCAAAATCGGCTCTAATGATTTTTATTAAAATTCGTTTCTAGGCGTTGATAAAGATTATAAATAAACTGGCTATTTTCATTTTCCTATGAAAATGACTTATAGGGTACTTTACAGAAGCAGACATTTATGTATTTCCACAACTATTTGAGATACTAAATAACTTTTTATTGCAAAATTGCATTACTTATTAAAAATAAAAAAATCTATATGAAATATATTTTTATAAAACTAACAATTTCTGAAATATTGGCAAATATATTAATACAATTTTGTTAGCTTTAGTTGTAAAGAGATACTACTTAAGCTCAAACGCAAGACATCTGTAATGACACAGAGTAATTAAATATAAGTCTCTCAAATAGTTAATGTTGTTTTTCTTAAACCTCTTAAGAGAAATGTTCGTACAACAATGATCTATATATATTTTAGACTCAATAGTCAATATTTACATTTTTGTTGGTAAAAATTTATAAATGAGGAATTTAATAGCAACGCTATGGCATGAAAACTTGCAACACCTAATAAAATGTCCAAAATTTTAACTGGAAGTTGAAATTTTAATACGAAGTGTCGACTCTTGGGGACAAAATATTGATCTTTTTTATCGGATCAAACCTAAAAATGAGGGCATTAATTCCTTAAAAACAAAATTATAAAATTTAAAACCAGGACTAAAAAAAAGTTTTACATAAGTATAGTGCAATATATGTTTAGGTTTGCTAGTGTATATTATTTCGTTTCACATATATTACGAGTTTTGAATCAATATCTCAATTTTTAAACAATAGAGCGAGAAAGTCCGTGTGTAGCTCCGTACAATGGCTCTTTTCAATTGTAATCATAGTACTGTATCCACCCAGACGTTTATAGGTAGGATTTGTACGTGGAAACATTAACATAATAATAGTTACCTCCAGAAAGTCGCAATGATTGTGTATTTTTTTTTATTTGCACCAAGTACAATTCATTCAGTGAGTCATTTTAATTAGTTTATTCAAAATTGTTTTTTATGTATTTTCTACAACTCTTGTAGGGATTTCGACTGTATCACTTTTGTAGGTGTTGTCATTATCAAAAGATTAATATAGCGTTTACAGAAAGCGTTCCCAAGCACAGCTAGTGGTCTCGAGTTTTGATTGTCATAGTGCTACCGTCAGAGTTAGCCAAGGAAGAGGTAATTTGGTTTTTATTTCTCCTAAGTGTAATCCCTATGGATGGCACCCACCAAATATAGTTCAAACCTCACACACACCAATTTTACTATATATTCTATTCTATTATATATAGGTGGTAGTTTTAAGAGTCAAATTTATTTACCCAGTCTTACTCTAATTTTATTAGAATGTACGTACGTTTGTTTCATATATATGTATTGTGTACTGTACGTAAGCCTATTATTGAAGTATGTGAGATATATGTATGTATTATTTATATTTCGTTTATCCTGTAAGGTAGCAAGCTTACCTGGAATTATTACTGTTATACGGAGTGTACGTACGTATCTTGTATGCATATATTATGAATGCATGTATCATTGAGGTGTATATCATGCATGTACGTATCATTAATGTTTATATCATACATGTATAAATTATCAGGTGTGTGCCACTGACCTGGGGTTGCGGGCCGCTCAATCTTTACCGTGTGAACCATGAGTTCTTTTAAGGATATTGGGGCACGCTGCTGATTGAACAAGTATGAAAACGCACACAAAATGTTCAAGGTTTTATTTATTAAAAATAAAATATCACATACACTGATATAATTAAATTAATTATAACCAAACAAAAAATATTTAAATAGTTAGAGTCATAACTAAGGTGATAGGTTAGGTCTAATGGTAATTAGACCACATAAAATTGAATTAAACTCTAAAAACAAATTAATAACTGTAAAATAATAATTCAAGTATTTAAAACAGTAACGAAAAGGTTAATTATAAGCACAATTTATTATAGCAATCAATGTTTATGTCACCCGTGTCATTCCCGTAAGTCCTCCACTGCTCCCCGCGCATGACACACTGTGTTAACCTACGTTACACAAACGCTAAACTCACTTATTCACTCTCTGTACACGCTGTCCCATTCGCTGGACACGCTAGCCCCCTCAATGGACGCGTTGGTCCACACACTGGACACGCTAGCCCATACATCGGGCACGCTAGCCCACACACTGGACACCCTGGCTCATACACTGAACACAATGTCCCGTAAACTGACCACACTGCCCATTCTCGGGAATGCTAGCTCGGACACACTAGTTTACTCAAGTGGCTAGCCTCGACTCGGACTGGAGCTCCCTGGCTATCGCCGACCGAGTACATTGGCTCCTTTCACACGGTCTGGGGCGTTCTCCTGGAGCCCAGACCAGTAGAAATGCACGGGAGGGCATGGGTCCTTTCTCACGGTCCGAGCCTGGGAAAATCTCCGGCCAGGCGCAAAACTTGCCCGGACCTCCCTGCTACAAACCTTCCGGTCTCGGACGGGTGATCGACCGGACAGTACTCTAGCGGACCACAGTGAGCAATGCATGCATTAACATGGTCCGGATATTTAGTCGTATATATAATGTCCACGCCTAACAAATTATATCTTATAAATCAATTTTTTTAAGGAATTAAAACAATATACATTAGTTAACAAAATTCAAAATAATACTTTCATGCAATCATGTTAGTAAAATTTGGTTCTTACAAAAGAATGTTTTAAATTTAAATTGTATGTGTAATATTAAAATATTCAATAACATTAGTTTGATATAGTCCTATGTTAGTATGTTTAATTCCATTTCCAATCTATCTACATTTTTATTTAAAGTAATTAATCATATTTTAAATATTAAAAGGAAAATAGACTAACTACTTTAAAAAAATTAGACAATTGCTTTGTATTAAAAATATAATAAGTTTTTTTTTTGTTTTTAAGTGGGTATTTTTAATAAAAACCCTTGTGGTTTTTTTGGGGCTGGATAGAATTGTAACAACCCTGTCTTAGCTAACTATACTTGCTTTAATTATATGCATTTGTAACAAAGAGCTATTGCATCCATATTATTTACCTTTACATTTTTATCTTTATTGTTAACTTATATTGTTGACGTGACTCTATATGAAATTTATTTAATTTTATTATAAGACTACTTTTTCAATTACATTTTTACATACTGTTGTTTGATACTTTTAAACAATAGGAAACCCCAAAAACAACATTACTCAATCATTTAAGGAAATCTTATATTGTTATATTTCATTTCAACATTAGTTAATCACTAACTTCTAATACTTAATTTAAGTAATTTTAAAGATTAGACACTTTACAAAGATTTTTGTTTATTAATAAATAAAGAAATGTTTAGTTTATCATTGGTTTTATTTATAGTTCTTTCCCTTACGATAAATGACAGGACTTTGTAAATACAATGGGAATTAAACACACATGGAAATGTATTAACTTTTTTTTTTTTTGTAAAGTATTGTAAAATTTTACTTAGTATAATTTATATTTTTATTGTCTTTAGGTTGAGTATACTATAATTTTGATCGTAAGAAGAGTAAATGACTGTCACAAACGTTAGTAATACTACATTGATCTATTCATAGCTTGCGTATAACCCGAACGGGTAGTAAGACGCGGTGCTAATAGTAATAATATTCATAGCTCAAGTAATGTGATTTACATCTTTAACTTTCTATAGGCCTATATATTATAAATAGGCCTACCTTTAAAATAATAATTATGTAAAATGCCATCAACTTTGACCACCATTTTTTGTTATGTATTTATTTGTATTTTCTAAACCTGTTCCTCCTAAAAGAATTATAGTATACCTGGCCAAACGCATTGGGGATGGTTTTCACCTTTATAGTTATCACATTTCTTTTTTTTACATCCTTGTCAGAAGAAAGTTTGTGCATTTCCAATAAACAATCCTTCTTAATTTTAAATTATTATAAGCAAAATCCTGTATATAATGTTAATGTAAAAATAAATTATTTTTATCCAAAGTAGTTTTAATTTGTTCTATTATGAATTATTATTAAAACAATATAGAAGATTTACCCGCATTTTAATTTATTGAACCTTTTATTTTAACGATTAACTTTCAACTAGAATTATTTATTGTATTAATTAATGTATAATATCAAGGTTTTAGGCCTACACCTTAGTTAGAAATACAAATATAATATAATATTATTGATAAATAAAATTATACTATATTATACATGTGTACACACTGAAATAATGTTGAGTGAAAACTACTACAGCTATGTATAATTTTGAGATAGAACCCAAACCCGGCCTTCCAAACATTAGCCGAGACAAAAAGAAGAAACCGACCGTCTACTTTCTTTGTCTCGTAATCTATTTTTGGAAATAATGTATACCTGACAGTCAGTCAACCCTACAGGCGACGATATGTCGAGCTGCACACAAGAGAGTTAACAGAGGGGGAAATGGAATTGAAGTTCTCTACACGAACGAAGCGTAGCGGATTTGAAACAAAATAGAAGGTATGGGGTTCCCCCTTAACGATAATTATATTTCATGTCAGTGCATGACGAATATGATAACAAACACATAACAAATTAAGAATACGTTATCTAAAACATAGCATTCAAAAATCTATTCTCTCAAAAGTTGGCTTAAAGATCCTAATACGTCACATTCACAAATAAATAATAATAAGGCATCCATACATTTATTGCCTAAAGTTTATTTATACATTGTTTTGTTTTATTATGTCTTGTACTTACTCCTTCGGTCTAACTGTATAGCTACGCTCATGACTTCCTACTACCCCTTCGGGCTAATTGTATATCTACGCTCATGGCTTCTTACTACCCCTTCGGGCTATCAATATAGCTTCACTTCTGACTTATTATTACCTTGTCAGGCTATTTGTATAGCTACGTTTATGACTATTTACTACTCCTTTTCGCTATTTGTATAAATATATTTATGACTTATTACTACCCCTTTGTATATTTGTATAATGATGCATTTGTCCATGTCCCCACTGATATGTGTCAAAATGTACTCATTTTAATATTCAAGTACGGCTATCTTAATCGATTTATGTTTATTTATGTTTAACTTGGAAAAGCAAACTATTCAATATAAAAGTAGTTTTATATATTACATTAATACATATTCAATTTCTTTTATGTTTCTATAAACTAACTGGGAATAAGTAGAATCTCTTTTTGTTTACGTATTACTGCCTTTAGATACTCAGTGTTATTTATTTTATAAAGTTGGAAGTACAAGTTTCTTTACGTATTAATTTCTTTCAAAAATATTTCAAAGGATTAACCTTAATATTATAAATTTAATTTATCTATGAAGTGAGTGCAAGAAGTATTTTTGTAGTTATTTATTTAAAACCTCCAAGTCCTTAGGCCCAATATGACTTAAACGCCTTGAGGGACGAATATAGAGTTGTTAAGACCTTTATTATTATGTTAGTGATGTTTAGAGAGAGAAATGATAAATTCAATGAAAAATAAATGTATTTAAAATGAACACATCTAGCCTAAAATAAGACACGTTGAGGTTGTTTACGTTAACAACACTTCATTTATAAATTTTTTAATTAAAAACTCTGCTTGTATAATATTTAAGCATCATGTTTCTTTATGAAATTTTGAAACTTTCGAAATACAAGAATTTAATTTCATATCTGTCTTTATAAAGGCTTATTACATGATCGGGATCGTAAACGACTGGAATCCAGCTTATTTGTAATTATATATTTATCACGTCTTTTTTCTTTTCTGTTTCCAGCACCTTGTCTTACTGCCTGTTCAGGTTATACGCTTATATAATAATTAAACTGATAGTTTAAAGTGTGAGGAAGGTTTTATTTAGAGGAAGTGTACACACATTGACGTGGAGGGAGAGTGGTAGACCATTTTGGTAAAACTACTCTCAGTACACCCGACCGAGATTTTAACCTTTATCTACCAGTCATCGTTTATCTAGTCTACATCGAGAGTGGCGTTAGACCAAGAGGCCACCGAAAGGGTTTTCCCAGAGTCTTAATGTCCGTCAGGCTATACGTATATTTGGCACTAAAGCTACAGGTATGAGGAAGGTAGAGTTTAGAAGAAATAAACCCTCATTCATAAGTAGGAAGAGTGGGAAGACATTTACGAATAAAAATCTTCAGTTAACCAGGCCAGGATACGAAGCCTGACCTCATGAAGATGGTACAATTTATTATAATAGGGGAATAATCAATGTTGTAAATTGATAAATGTTTACCTGTTTAAAATATTTTTCAACGTTTTTGTGAAATTTTCAATAATTTTTGACCTAGGTTAATTAAAAATAGAAAAATGAGAAATGAATACCATATCAGAAGTGTTGAATATGTTATTACCTAAAAGTAAAATAGAGCAAAAAGAAAACAAAGCAGTTTAATTCAAAGAAAATATCGTTTCATAAGAAAATATTTTATCTTTGTAATTTTTTATGATATGGTACATTATAAAAAGTATGATTTTGTACTAATTTACGTTGACCATTTTTAAAAGCGGCTTAAAATAATATCATGAGCATATTAAATGGACCATTAATGAAGATCACCCTGTGAGTAAAGATATATAATAAAGGACCCAAGATATTAAATAAATTTCATAACTTAGTTACTATTTCTTTTAAACTTAAAGCAATTAATATTATTATAAGGAACATAAAATAAATTTAAAATATAGGCCACATAACTTAAGAGATTTCTTCTTTAGAATATAACTACATAATTGATTAAATACATCCTTGTTTATATGTTTTTGCTGTAGGCCTTAGTGATAGCTTTTAATTTTTTTTCTATTCACCGCCTCTTAATGCTCTTTCGGGCTGTAAACGTATATATATTTATTACGTGAATAGATTAGGGAGGAGGAAGGCTGAATTTATATTAATTAATCTACTTACACTTGCGTGAAGGACGAGTGGGAAACCATTAACAAAAAATAATTATAATCTTCACTACATACTGTCGTGAATTTGAACTCCGATCTCCCTATCACCAGCAGTTCAATATTATTGACATCCAACTAAGACCATTCGCCCACCACAGCAAGTCCTAGTGACGTTGCTATTACTTTTAATATCTTATCCAGAGGATCAATGAACTACTTGGAAATGGTTACAGTGGACTGTAATGTGTATAATTAATTTATTATTATTATTACTATTATTATTAATAGTAGCAGTAGTAGTATTAGTAAATAGTGAGTAGTAGTAGTAGTAGTATTAGTAGCGCATCTTACTCCCGTTAGGGCTACACGCACTTTCACTAATTGCAATGGTAGGGTGATTGTGAGATGAAATGGAGGACCTGCAGTTTAACGTGGGATCCGAACCACGGTGGAGGGCTGGAATTCCACACATTCACAAACTGTGATTAATGCACGTCTTGTCAGAGGTGAAGGAGGGGTTTAGCAATCAGATAAATATCTGCCGGGACCGAGGATTGAACCCCAGTCCCCTAGCACAGAGCCTTAGACCACCAGGTCACCAAGTATCACTAAAGAAACGCATCAGCATTCGCTATTGGAGTGCATATGAAAAGGAACTCTTCACACTTTAAATCTTTTGGCATTAGATTTAACTCATTGTATACTGATAGAAAAATTTGGCAGTAAGACACGTGGTACTAAAATACATAATAATATGCATCTTCCCTCGCTCTCACCTAATAAGTAAGCATCTCATTATTTCCAAACAGTTGTTTAGCATGAGCTAATTTTTGTCAAATCTTTGACAAATCCACGCATTAAAGACATTTCTTTTGTGAGCCAAAAGAATGTACAGCTCTCCCTCTTCTAGCCCTTGAAATTTTATTTAGTGCATCTACATACAACAAGACTATAATGGATTGCAATTTGTAGCACACATTCTTAAATGACGTCACATCCACAAGTCTGTCTTGTCAGATGGATCTTGGCTTTCTATATCAAGGTATCCGGTGCAAATATTAATTGTAGGTTATGTAGGAGACAAACTAAACGCACGATTAAAATGTACAATCATTTGAATGGTAAGGAGCATTCTTGGCAGTTATAAAAGTTACTCATAGATAAAAAAAATTATACGTTAAATCGTGTGATCTGAAGCTCTCATTTTCAATAGAAAGTGTTTTAGTAAAAAAGTAAAATCTTGTTTATGATTATGTCAAAATGCTTACATTTTCTAAAAGCCACTTAATACTGAGAGGCTTCTCACTTCTTTGTATATCCTATTGGAAATAACAGATAAACATTTTAATTTTTGAAAAACATGATGATTTTAATAAGGAAGCAATATTAATTTATATTTATAGAATTCAATATAAAAATATTTAGTATAGTTAGTATAAATGAGAAAGAGTTTTTGTAAAATTACAAGATTTTACTATAGTAAGTCTATATAGATTAATTAAAATAAAATAAATTGTTGATTAATACACAAACGATTTTTGATATCAGAACATTATTAAAATAACACATTAAAAATGTGAGTCAAGGTCATATACATGATTAACAAGTAAAAATAACGAAAAAACACCTTAACTTAATAAACTATATAGATAATTAGTAACAAATGACTGGAGGACTAATGTTTGGCTGAAATATAATTGAAAATAAAAATTAAGACAAATTGAAATATTGAAGAATGTTGAATTATATAACAATTAAATTGAATTATATTATCTTATCTGAAATTCCCTTGCTCCTTTGTAGGCAGCGTAGAGACAGCCTTAAAAATTCTACATGTTTTGGCACATCAACGGCGCCATCCTCAGGACTGAATAAAAGAAAAATATGCAATAAGTTATGGTGCAAGTAACTAGGTGTTAGCCAAGTAAGAGAAATATAATGAAAATGTTGAGAAATAACTATGTAAATAACAATCCAAAAATAAAATTATATTTACCATTTGACTGTGCTGTGTGAAGTTGTTCCAATATACCAGAATTACACTGATTAAAAATGAGAACGGTTATGTAAATTAATTCTATAAATAGAAACATTTTATATTTTATTGATGACACTGATAATGGGTTTAGTATTATATAGTGACATTGTTCAAGGAAGGTAGTTTATAGTCAGTTTTAAATTTCATAATATTATCCAGATAATATCACAAGGAAGGGAAACACTCTATTGAGAAAAATAACACTATATGCAATTTCTACGATAAGTTTTAGTATAACAAATGTTGTAAAATAAAGCATTTTACTTTTTGGATATGATTAATATTTTTCTTGCTTGAAAAATACTATATAAGATTATTATAACAAATGTTGTAAAATAAAGCATTTTACTTTTTGGATATGATTAAATATTTTCTTGCTTGAAATACTATATAATATTATTATAACATTTCTCAAGTTAAGAGATTTCATTCACAACATTATCCCTTATTTGTTGTTCTTACATTATATATCAAGGTGTTTGAAAGCAAATATAAAAGCCCAACTTTGGTTTGAACCATACAATAGGGGGATAGTGCTTACATAATCTATGAAATGCTCAAAGCTATTTTGTGTAGCCTCAGCATTAAACATAAACATACGAGGGGCCTGTAGGAAAATTTTATATTCTTTCTCCAGCATTTATAAATTATTACTCAACTAAAATAACAAATACCTAGTAAACAAAATTTATTCTAAGTTTTCATTAAGATAGCGATAAAAACAAATATTGCAGTAATCAAAAAGAAGATTAAACAGGACTACCTCACAAATTGTTGGGTAAAACAATAATTCAAAAATGATTACATGTATTAAAGTAGTTCCGACGTTACAAATAGTAGCACTAACGATGTCTAGCAACTAACATGACATACATTTTTATTCATCTTTATATTCTTTGGCTTGATGTACAGTATTTAGTCGTTTCGAAGACCAAAATGTGGTGGTGAGATGGGTGTTCTGAGAAACCTGCAGTCACTTAGCCCCATGAAGCCAGAGCCCTGGTAGGGTATGTGTTACCGTGAAAGCTGGAAACGTGACAATTGCCGGTAATTGACCACGATTTCCGTGATTCACTGGCTTACCTTGGTGGATATTGGAGATAAGTGTTAGTTTCTAGCATCCACCGGTAATTTTCGTAAGATATTAAGTGTACCCTGTTGATTTTGGAAAACACAACAGCAATTATTTTATTTCACTGCATTTACCTGTTTATCAATAATTGTAACCCAGAACCAAATGGTCGATTAGAGATAAATTGTAATAATTACACATTATTACACCACAAATAACATTACTAACTTAGAAAAAAATTATTAGGAAACCCTAGTTTAAAGCTATTTAGGATAGGTTAGCTTAAATTAGGGTAGGTTAGGTGAGGATTGATAGATTAGGTTAGGGTGGATTAGGTTAGGATGGATTAGGTTAGGTTGGATTAGGTTAGGGTGGATTTGGTTAGGGTGGATTAGGTTACGATATATTAGGTTATGATATATTGGGTTAGACTAGGGTAGGTTAGGCTAGGTTGGGTGAGGATAGGGTAGATTAGGGAAGGATATATATTAGGCTACTATACAATTCATTCTCAATAGTACACAAACACACGTGGCACAATACACAACACAACTATAGAAGCACGCCGTCCCTAAGCCTTGTGGTTTCTGTTGCGCAGATAGATGAGCAGTGCACTCGTCTTTTATTTCCAACATACACATGTGTACCCTCACGATTTCTGGTATTCGCCCTTTTGGGTCTTTCTATTACGGATATACACCAGTGAAATACTGTTAGAGAAATTGAAATTCCAACATCCACTAGTGTGAAACAGTGAGTCCTGGAAATCATGGTCGATTACCGGCAATCGTCACGTTTCCAGCTCTCGCGGTAACATATATATATATATATAAAGGAGTCTATTGTTAAAATAAACTATGTTATATGTTTTATATAATAAACAATGTAAAAATATCTGTAGGTAGTACTATAGAGGGGAGACATAAGTAAGAGAGGAAGGCAAGCAGAGGAATTTTTCAGAAGTGTGAGAAGACGGATTTCGAGAAGGGATATACCAGATAAGTGCAAGGAAATGGAATACAATGTCTATTACCTACCAATATTGACGTACGCTGCAAAAACGTAGGTAATGAAGGAACGGGATGAAAGCAGAATGCAGGTGAGTGATTTGAGCTTTCTGAGAAGCAGGGTCGGTTTGACAAAACTTGACAGGCTGAGAAATGAGAGAGTAAGAGGAATATTAAAGGAAGAGACAGTCCAGGACAGGAAATAGAAGGCACGACTAAAGTGGTATGGCCATTTGAGAAGAATGTAGAGAGCAAGGATGGCCTGGGGGATGCTGGATATGGAGGTGGGAAGTAGGAGGCCGAAAGTAAGACAAAGGTACAAATGGCTGAATGGAGAAAGAAGGGGTATGGAGGAGAGAGGAGAAGACTGGATCAAGGTGGAATAGAGAGGTGGTGGGAGTAAAGGAAACTTTTGGGAGGTTTATGTTCCAAACATACCCAGCCAGTGACTGGAAGCTGATGATGATTTGTGAAACATAAAGCACATACTCCTGATAAATTCACTGTATTGATAATGTTATTTGACATGGTAAAACTATTATAAGATAATAATTAGATAAAGAATATAAGCAAGCAACTATAACTATGTCACAGATTTCCTGGTATCCAGTATGTCTAATTTATTTTTGTCATAAAATTATTAATTTAGTATTATAGTATTTGTTACATAGCATTACTGTAATATTACAATATACATATTCCTTTATTGATATACATTTATTTGACTGACTCTTAGTCTTATATTTAAGTGTCATAAGGGGCTGCTGTCCTGTGGAAGGTTTTGTAAGTAATAAAAAACTGACATCAACGACTTTATGGACGACGTTAACACACCAGTGGTTCAATAAAGTAAAGTAGGATTGATCTATACTGCAATCAAACTGCATTTTATGTAGTTATTATAAGTTGTACATCTTCTCTCATAGACTGCAAACATTTTCCTTGATATATTTATGTGGTAGTTATAATCAATAACTTTACTCTATGAGGATGGGGAGATCGAGGTTTGAATATTGGTCGGGTAAACTGAGGTTTTTTCTTAAATTGTTTTCCACTCTCCCTCCACGCAAATGAGGGCTCACTTCTTCTAAACTCAACCTTTCCAATTACTAATCCATTAGCGTAGTTAGTACTTAAGCATATAACCCGAACGGGTAGTAAAACGCGGTGCTAAATAAATAAATTTACATTGGCTTTAGGAAACAGTTAGAAAAGGTTGAATTTTATAAATACTACACTAGCTTAGTGGGTAATAGAATTGAATGAATTTTTTTAAACAAAAATGGACACTTGATTATTGAATTTCTAAAATGTATAAGTTACATGCCAATTCTTTTTAAATTCTACTTTTTATTTTATATTTAGATTATTTAAAAATATACAAGTAATATCAATTCTAATAATAAGGATGTTTCTTTGAAAATATTCAGTTTAATAATGTGTGAAGATTTTTTCTTCTTTTCTTTTTCCCGCATCTAGGTGACCACTCGGACTGTACACCTGCGTGGAGTAAAGATGATAAAGATATAATTTTATAGTAAATGTACCCGTATTAGCATAATGGGACATTGAGAAACCATTTAGAATAACCCTCTCCACGGATACCAGATTTGGATTCATATCTCAATACCCTCATCACCGACGGTCCAGTGCAACACGAGAGTGACGCGCTAGACAATGTGACCATCGATGCTGGCCATAATTATTTACTTTTAAATTTACATTTTAATTTTTTACTGTAGAAAATTGTGAAACTATTTATTTTAAAATAATACATTGTTTCAATTAAATGAAATATTACAAATTAAACACGGGAATCGAGAAAGGGACCTTTGATTTTGCTCCCCAATGTTCTATCAAAGACACTAAGCCAAAGTAATCCGGCTATTTTGCCCAGTCCAGGTTGTCATTTTCTGCTTAACTGAAATTTATTGAGCTAATAGGTCTATTGGGAAGACTTAGACGCAAATGGGAGGGTAACTATAGAATGAACCTGAAAGAGATAGGGTATAATGAGGTGTACTGGGTAGAACTAGCTCAAGATAAGGAAAGGGTGTCATGAGGGGGGACAAAAACATTTTATAGCAATTTAATTTTATCTAAATTTATTTTATTTATATTGTAACTGTCTTGTTTAATCTCTTTTAACTATATTTAATGAAAATTCAATTTCCATAAGGTCTAACAATTGTATATTCTCTGTTTATGTCATATGTCTTAGTTTTAAGTTTATCTTTTATACATTATTTAGATGTATTAATTGTATTTTATGATGATTGTTTCTTAATTTCAATTTGACGGATCCTAAATAG
Organism: Timema cristinae; assembly: GCA_039000515.1. NCBI lineage: Eukaryota > Metazoa > Arthropoda > Insecta > Phasmatodea > Timematidae > Timema > Timema cristinae. Next base: position 15,095,721 of record JBCFYV010000012.1, on the reverse strand, counting down.
GCTTATTCTTATCAGTATCTAATATTTTTTCAAACATAACTTTCTCATAAATGTAATTTTTCACTAAGCCAATACACATTATTTAACATATTAGATTAACTACATATTTCATCTTTTTATGATATTTAATTTCATATCAATTTTTTTACTAAAGCCTATATTATTATATAATAGGATTACTGTATTTATCCTTCTCCGTTTATATGTGGTATCCATTATACTTTACTAATATATAATTCAATTTCTATTCTAAGTGGTTCTTATAAAAAAAAATTCCACTTCACCTTTTCTTTTTTAATACTCTCATTAAGCTTGTTCCTTACATAAAGTATGGATATATATAGATCAAGATCAGGATAGGGTGTGATGAGGTAGTCTGGATATAAATAGCTCAAGATAGGGATAGGGAGTAATAAGGGGGCAGGATAGAACTAGCTTAAGTTATAGAAAGGCTGTAAAACGTTTGACTGGATGGATCTAGATCAAGATAGTGATAGGTGGCTAGCATTTGTAAGTGTGACAATGCACTTTCAATTTCCTAATGCAACTAAGAATGCAAGTATTATGACTAATACTGTATATTATCATCACTTTTTAATTTGTGATATTCATGAATTAAAAATAGAATTTTTAATCACAAGAATTATATTCATCAAGATTGATGTGTTAAAACATTTAGAATATATTTTCTAATAAGCCTGTAAACGTATAAAGTTTTATTTGCCTACTGACCTCATTTTTTGGATAAGAATGAAATGGTTTGAAATTTAATATTCAACATTCTGGTTGTTAAATACCCTTTGTTTCTTAACATTTATGAATAGATATTAATATAGCAATTTAATTGTAATATTCATTTAAAATTGTCATTAACAATGTTGGTAGTCCTGCATATCACCATGGCGTAATGGTATTTCTACTGTGTATTTTCATTGTTGAGTTCATTACAATTTTATGTTAATAAAGTGTTTCACTTCAGTGAGGTTGTGATATTCATTTAGTATTCCATTAACCTGGCATGCACATTTTTAGAAATGGGGTGTTACTTTTGGCCTCTTCCTAGTCCATATATTCTTCGTTAGACATATAATACATTTTTACATTAGATTACGTGTTGAAAACATGGACCATTGGTGCAACTGAAAGAAAAATATAAGAAGCATTTGGAATGTGGTGCTACAGAATAATATTGAAAATACAATGTATCTAGACGGTATCAAACACAGAAGTGAACAGCAAATTAAAAAAAGAAACTTTGGAAATAAATACAGCAATGAAAATAAACATGGTAGGCCATATATTGAGACATGATAGTTTGATGAATATGATTATATAAGGAGATATGTAAGGGAGAAATTCAAGAAGGAGACCAAAACTTGAGCACATGAAGCAGATGGTGGACGATATTGGCAGAAGAGGGTACAAGATATTACAGATTTGTCCCAGTATAGACAAAAGTGGAGAGCTGCAGAAAACGAATCGCAAGATTAATTACCTACAGATGAATAAGGTCATCTTTTAACTATCATTATTTCTATTATTCATTTGTTGTAGGTAGGTGCAAGGAGTTCTGGCAAAACCTAAAGAAGTGTGAAATCCTGATGTCGACGGTGGATACGGGGAAAATGATTGATAGGGGAGAAATGAGTGTCGAGGATGCCAAGAATCATATACTATCAGTGCGTACGCTGGTCCACGGATAGACATACAAGTTCATGGCAGCACTAATAGGGTTCCTGGCCACTGGTGGACCCGTTGAAATGAGACCTTTCTAAAGGAATATGTCGGTTGAGAAGTTCGTTAGGAGGCTCCTTAGCCAAAGATGTAGGTACTTTTAAGGAGGGAACGAGACATACTGTACGCGCACTGATTACAAGTCTTACGGGTACAGTAGGGTGGCTGTGGGAAGAGATAATAGCATGGCTTATCTGCTCGACTATGAAATAGTGGCGTCGGGGCTGATTGGGGTCTCCTCAACCACATGTTTTATAAACAAGGGTGTGAGGGTAAACATGAGTCAGCCTGTAAGGGAGGGGGTAGTAGACAGCGGGTCAATCATTGGCTTGGTGGAACCAAATTTGATGCATGTTGGGTGAGGTGACAGACTCTACATGAGCTCGAATCCTGAGGATGATCCGGTGATGAAGCTTACCAGGGAATATTACCAAGAATGTGGAGAGGTTTATGAAGACATGAGTGAGTCAAGGTATGAAGCGAATATCTCAAATCGATATATAGGCGGAGGATGAGAGTCATTTTTGAAATGATCTTCTTTGAGGCCTATATGATAGGTGGGATTTGGGCTCGGGGTTCGGAGAGGATCAGAACATCAAAATGCCATAATCTACCAAGAGCTGAGGGAATGCTTCTACTTGGCAGTGGAAAAATATGGCTTAAGCATGGGTGCCATTGCGGTACTAGAGCTACTGTGGATGGATGGGGTGATGGAGTAATTTGCTTATAGGCAGAAAGTGCTGGAGGGTAGTGATATACGGATAATGTCAACCCAGAGAGCTCCATACGAGACCTATAGGTCTGGAGGAGAGTATCTGGTCATGACATATGCGTGGGATGGCAACAGCTGGCTGAGGAACAATTTCTGGAATGGGAAGTTCGGTTCTACAGGGGACTCGACAGCAGCGTTCTCAACGCTAATATCGCAGTTCCAGAATGTGACGATAAACTCCCAAGTGTTGACCAACATCTTCAGAGAGAGTTTGAAAGAAAAAAAAGGAAAATCTGGGAGAGAAACGTAAAAGAGGAGCTCCAGCAAGGACCTTGGGAATCCCATTCACGATAGGGGCTGGGAATATCAGACCACCGGCGATGCTATCCATTTTGAAGAGAGAGAATGGCAGCACCATGACGAACTGGGTGGAATTCGTGGAGTTACTGATGGAACATTGTTGCCATATGATGACGAGGAAGCATACAAGGAAGAACTGAGTTTGTTAAGACCTAACTTTGTGACCTACCTTTGTGACCTACCCCCTATATTATCACCACATAAATAACACAAAGAGGTAAGCACAAGAAAGTTATAAATTTATTGATAAAAAACATGGTACAACTCAATGAGGGAGCGGCTTTTAAGAGTAATAGCAATAAAGGTAACCTTAAGGGCTATAAGGCACAATGGACACCACCAGGGCCTGTAGGGCAATACAACAATAACAACATCAGGTGGATCCATGTACTTTAGACAGACCCAAAATGGCCTCATCAGAGTATAGCATAAAGATCTAATAAATTGGTCTCCTGATACACAAAACAAATAATATAAACTGTCTACCAACAGCACGGGCAAAGAGCCAACACCAGTTCAAGGTCGAAACAATTAGAGAGTCAAGGGCTCAAGTCCTTAATCTAAATGAAGGCACCGACATTAATCGAAATTGGACATAATATAAAGTCAACATTAGTAAGAAAACCTAATCCATTCAATAACAATCAGGATGCCTACAGTAGATATAAGCACTAGCCGCTCGCGGCCCCACATTTACCCAACCTTGGTAGAAAGCAAGGCAGTAAATATAAATCCGATTGCAAACATTAAAGAAACCAAAATATTAATGGAGACCAACGATTCTTTTAGTACAAGATCGCCTTAGGGGTTGACGTAACAGATGGTTTCAATAAAACATTTTCGTAGAAATATAAATGGAATTTTGAAAGATAGAATTTACAGCCAAATTGAATTTAGAGAATAGCGTCCAGCCTGAATAAATTAGGTATTTACCTTGAAATCCCAGAGTGAAATGTGTGTCCATACTCTGGTTCCAACCATTATATACACAGTGAAAATCATGTGTTCTCAGTTACGAAGTAAAGGAGAAGGGAGGTTCGAGAAGGATCTCGAGGTCCGTGGCATTGGTTACTCGCAAAAACATAGTCCATGGAAGTTTCTCTGAATGCGCGCGCCGCTCGCTCTTCTCTTGTTGTCTGGGTGAAGAGGAGGGGAGAGCTCTCGACACAGCCAGCGGTAAGCCTCGAATTTCATTTCAGTTGAACGCGGATTTTGTGATGAGTGCATCTCGGTTTATTGTGGACGAGTCGGAACGAGTTAACTGGGGATGGCTTGGTGGACGAGTCGGAACGAGTTAACTGGGGCTGGCTTGGTGAGTGTTACGACTTCTTCTTGACCATGTTGTAACAAGGTTACAAGGGCTATGACTCTGGTTATGTATGCCAATGTGTAGCCAGTGGAATTGGTCAGTCAGGACGAGGTTATTGGGAACATTGCTATATGGGGAAGAAGAAATCACTGGGCCAGACGGGATAGTTGTCGAGGTGCAACAAAAGATGGAAGATCTCATAGCACCTTACCTTGTAGGGCCCGCTAAACTAATACCTCACTCAGGACAGAATCCCTAACATCTGGAAGAAGAGCGAAGTAATCGTGCTAAGCATTGGGGAGAACAAGAATCCGCTTCTTCCAAAGTCATATAGATCCATCTGCCTTCTAAACACGAGTGGGAAACTACACGAAGATATACTGTGTGAACGATTATTAAGGCACAGGGCAGGATTGGGCATGCATTAACAGCAGTATGACGTTCAAAGGGGTAAATCAACAGAGGATGCCAACTGTAGAGAAATGGAATTGATTGACTCGGCTGCTGACAGATATGTGGTGGGGATATTCGTAGACAACTCGGGAGCGTTTGACAACCTATGATGCCCGGCGTTGTTCGACCAGTTAAGAGATCTGCAGTGTCCAGGGCCATTGTAAAGAAGCTTGAACGACTACTGCCGGAATAGGTATGCCACCCTGAGGTGTTCGAGTACCAGCGTGCAGAAAGACTGACTAAGGGATGCCCCCAGGGATCTGTCTGTGGGCTGATATTCTGGGATGTGGGACTGGAGCCGGGGCTGCAGATGCTGGAGGAGATCCCTGAAACGTATGGAATAGTCGCCTTCATTGACGACCTTCTAATGGTGGTAGAAGGTAACTCAAGGAAAACCTGGAGGAAATACGTAATTGGGTGCTTGATGGGCTGGGAAGGTAGTGCAAAAGTGTGAAACTAAAGATGGCACGGCAAGACGACATTTATGCTCTTCAGGAAAATATTGGTGTGGAATCCTGCAATAAAGGTCGAGGGTAAAAACTTGAGAAGGACCCAAACGGTCATATACCTGGGAGTCACTCTCGAGGAGAAAAGAAACTTCACGGTACATATAGAGGAAGTGTTGAGGAGAGCACATCGGTATATCAATAAGATTATAAGCATTGGACAGAGGAGGTTCTACATGCCCATGCGGATAATAAATACATATCACCACGCGATACTTCTTTCTATTGTTGGCTATGGAGCGTGCGTATGGGCCCACAGACTAAACAACGTCGTGCTGGCTAGAGCTGTCCAAAGTATAAAGAGAAACGTCCTCCTGAGACTTGTGGGCACTTACCAGACAGTGGCGACAGATTCACTGTGTTTTTCCCTAGGTGTGTGGTCGTTGGACCTGTTAGAGAAGAAAGCAATTGGGTACTGGAAATGGAAGAATAATTGGGAGAAAGTTAGGATACTCATCTCACTTGAAGTGGAAATATCCGAAGACTCATTGATTGTTCTGTTGAGGGAATCGCAGAGAAGCTGGGAGGCAGTGAAGATTGTAGAAGGGCTTATAAACTCTTTCCCAGTGTGGTTGAAAGGATTGATAATGTATATCTGGAACTATTCCAGAGTTTGGTCCATTTCATCACGGGAAGGGACCATAACCAGAATCCTTAAGAAAGATAGAATGGGTTGAATCTGTTCTTTGTGAATGCAGTGAGATGGGTATCCCAGAACACGTGGTGTTAGAATCTTCCTGTACGCTTGAGATAAGAAGACCAAACCAGCAGGAAGTGCAAGGGTGAATGGTGGAGGGTATCCTGAGAGATCCCACCCATTGGAGGTTCTAGATAAGCTAGCAACGGAAACTTTAGAAAGGACTAATACGGAATATTGAAGGGAACTGCGAGAGAGATGAAGACTGGGACCAAGACTAAACAGGTAGAGGGTCAGAGACGGAAAGGGGGAGGGACTAGTGACAGTGACAAGGACAGTGACAGAGACGAGGACAATGACAGGGTGAGGACAGAAACATGGGAAGCGGGACTGAATAGTGGAAGGAGAAGGTTGCTTTTGTGGAAATACTGATATACAACCTTTCATGAGGAACAAGGAGAGACGCCGGGAAGTGGCAACCACATAGCTTTGTAGGACTGGTATACCAGTTTGGCTGGTGTATCCTGAGGATTACTGAGGTAACCCCGGTAATCCGAAGGATCATAATTCCAGCCAAACATTGGGGAAATATAAGGAAAGAAATAAGACGCAGGGGGGAACCCTGTGACTGAAAATTCCTCTTCTTGGAAACAAGAAGAGTAGGATCAGGTCTTGTAAGAGCCCTCTGAGTCAAAATGAAGATAGGTGGCTGATCAGCAGCCCCCTTGTACCATCGGGGCATTTGATGTTCCCGAAGTGTATGAATTTGTTTACTTTAGTTAGCTGTAAGCCCATGATAAGACTAGAATAGGATAGTATAGGGAAGGGAGGGTAATAGGATGGGTAGGTTAGGAGAAACAATTTCAGGATATGTAGAAATAGGTGAAAGACAAGAAAAAAAGTGGTTTGTGCTTAAGAGTAGGCGGAGGACAAACTCTGGTAGGGTGCTTACCCAGGGGGCGGATAGGAGGGTGCTCACCACCGTTGTTGCACCATCGGGTTGGGATGATAAACCATGTCTGATGGGGTAACCAGCGGAAAAAGGGTACTGGAAAAGTAATACATTTGGGGTGGATCAACTGAAATGAGACTGGAATTGTATCTCAAGTAGGTACTTTATGTGTTGAACCTGTTTAGACAAAAGAAAATTTGGAAATTGTATAGTAGTAGAAAATTCTTTGGCAATGTGTAAATACGGACCGGATTTAAAATTGTAAGATGCCAGGCCAAAAAAGATAATAAACAATATAATAATAATAATTTTTATACACACGAAGAGTGGGGAATTAATTTCCCACACGCAATGGGCGTAAACCCATTCCCTTACACATGGTAAAGAGTGGAGATCGCAAGATCTCTTCTGTGAGCGGAAGTAAACAGCTCCGGTTACCACCCTTGATAGGTGGAAGGCACGTTGTCCCCAGTGTCGGTCCAACCAGTGAGTGACTGTAAGGATAGGAGTTAATTCTCGCCTCCTGGGTATCCGGCCTCAACCGGCTCATCCCACCTTTCGGGGTGCGGGGGTCGAGGCTTTTAAGGTACCAACCTAGAAACTGCCCTGGGCCACGATGTCCAGGGATGTTTGCCACCACTTCCGTGCCAGGTTCATAGCACGTTAAAGTCAAGGTATTCATTTGAATATTTAAAATAATAGGACATATTTATATTGATGTATTTTATATATATTTACTTTTTTTTACTATCTCAATGTAATTACTTCAGTTTTATTTTATTTATTTATATAAACACTAAGAGACACATTGCAGCAGATTTTCTGTTCTGTCTCTAGTAAAATATAAATATTAAGTGTATTCTTGATTACCTAGTTTTATTATAGTTTAACATGTTTGTATTAATATAACTTGCATTAATGTATTTATTTAAATAATTAATTAATTCATAAATACTCTCTCATGCAGAAGTTTGTATTCTTCTGTTTTATTCGTTTTATAAAATTATGTAAAGGAAATGAGGTATGCGAAGGGATGTGGCATTGGGATGAATTTATCGTTAAAGTTAAATATTGTATCAAACTAGTAAATAGAAAATTTTATCAAAATATTATATTTTATAGTGTTTGTTTAGTCACGATCATTTGAAGATGTTTTATCATTAAAGTTTTTGTACTTATCTAGTAACAATGATTTTAAATTTTCTGTACTTTGTTTTAGTAACAATATTGATAATTTAATGTAGGTACTCATAAAATAATAATATATCGCCATGTCGTGTGTCGTTCTCATTTCCGGATGAAGCACCAATAACTTTAAATTACATTACAATAATATCAACTATAGCCAAATTTGGTTTTATTTAATACCGGTCTATTGCAAAGGCTTAAATACTCGTACGAGGGAAAGTAGGCATATAGAAATAAAAATATTGTTTAAGTTACTATTCGTATAGAAAGTAAAATATTGATATTAGTCAAATAGGACTATCGATACTGTTTCCACTTACCTATTTATGTGGTGCGAATGTCAAAATGAATTCAGCGTTCAGTAATATATCGGAAGGTACTGAAAAAATAAGCCCTGTTAAAATAAAAGAGGATTAACTTGCTAACAAGGGTTTATCATATGATTTTTAATTAATTATTTAAGACCACATCTAAAATATTCTAAGATATTTTTAAATCACGCAGTTTCATTAAACATCTTTTTAAACGGTACCATTTACGAAGTAACTGTATAAATCATGAATATAAATTTTTAAATTTACTATCAACAAAAGAATTTTTAAAAAAATTATCCATGACATAGCAATAGCTTTACCCCTTGCCCTTTATTAATAGTGTTAAGATGTTTAGATTAAAGCACTGACAGATTCTAGTTCGAAAACCAGTTGAGATAGGATTTAGTGTATAAACAAGTAATTTGAAACAAAGTGAAGTTGCGAGTAGCTACAAAAACTGCGTATGGGACTTTCCCTAAATTTTCCGACAAAATAAATTTAACTCACTATATTTTATTAATACAGCATTGATTTGAACCCACTTCAGTAGATGAGTAGTCAAAGGCCTTACTCCCGAAATGGACTGGACTGCCGATGATAGAGATATTGGGGTTTCAATTCTAATAAGGCGTACTAAGGGTGGTTTTCCTAAAGCATTTTCCAATATCACTCCACACAAATGCAGATACACTTCCTCTAAATACAACCTTACGCGTCCCTAACACATTAGCTAGCAAGTACCTATATTAAGTATAGCACCTAGGAGTTACTCTCGTATTAGACTAACCTACGTATGAACGGGAGATCAGGGCTCAAATCCCGGTCGGGTCTACGTGGGGTAATTTTTACTCAAGGTTTTCCTGCTCTCTTTCCACGCAATTTTTGGTAGATTGCTTCTAAAATTCTTCCTGCCTCATTCCTACCCTAATGGAGTTATCAAATAATCGTAATACCTAGACAAGTGATAAAAATATGTATAATTCCAAATGGGTTGTAGACGCTAAAATAAAGCATTTTTAGTGTAGTACAATTTAGTAGGTTTGTAAAACCATTTGACTTTTAAATATAATTAGTTTGAATAGTTTTTCCTAAATATGGTAGCTACTGATTAAAATAATATTTCTAGTGCATGTGTATTTAATAGCTATGCTAGTATGTTGACTCTTTCGCTCCGCATTACAACCATAAATATCACCAACGGGGATTAAACCCCGGATGTTTTGGTTGCAAAGCTAAGCCAGCTTCGAAGTCGTTGAGTCAACTACTAACGTTCATCGTTGAGGATAAGACGTTAAAGCTAATACCTGGGACATATACGGGGAGGACATTTCCACAGGCATAATTGTGAACATTATAGTTTGTTGACGTTTAGATATTCTGGCTCTAACCGTTGTGTGTGAATTGTGTAAGAGGGGAGAATTCACGTTTAGTAAGAAAGGGAAGAAAAAGGTAAGGGGCATTAGAGATGTACAAAAAGGAATTAAGGATTCCGTCTCACTCTCCTGATACTTAAGATATAAACAATCCAATTTTCATTGGTAGACCCTTCCTTATCTTAGAGCTAGATGTTAATAACTCTACTTTCATGTATTATTTCATAAAATCATGATAAATGCAGCTGTAACTTTTGATAAATAGTTTATATAATATTAAATAACATAATAAATACGGTAAGATTTTGCAATATTGGTAACAAAAATAAGATATTTTTATTTCTAATGCCTACTTTCACTCACACGAGTATTTACACCCTTGCATTGGACTAGTATTAAATCAAACAAATTTTGTTTTTGTTGATATTTTGGTATGTAATATTTTAACCCACACACCAGGGGCTGATTTAAATTTCTTAGCGTTTCGTTCGAAATGAGCTAGACACAAGATATGGCCATATATTATAATTTTGTTATTACATTTAAATATTGTTAATAATACAGACTTCACAAACTGTAAAATTATTGTTAGTAGATAACTACAAACATTCTAATGGTATTTATAAAAATATCTTCAAATGTCCTTGACTAAAACAACACTAAAAAATATATATGCATATCATTTTCGGCTCATAAGTTTGATACAATACTTACTTTTAATGATATTTTTCTCTCTTGCTCTATCTCTAACGTATATCTTTCCTTACATCATTTTTGTATTTTTAAATGTCTCTTCCTATGAAAATAGGACTTTAGTAAAGTTTGAGCCGGATATCACATCTGTGCTGTAACCTGGAGTTTTAGCAAGGAAATGTGGAATAGAAACAAAAAAACCATTTTACGATATTAAAACAAACATGCAACAACAAAGTTGAAAAATAACACAATTTTAAAATATAAACCTATTTAACTAATCTCATTTTCTCTATTGTCAGTGAACAATACAGGAAACCATGATTATTTTGTCAAAAAAGTTTGAGGTATCTTACAGAAGCAATATCTACCAGATTTCAAAATAGAAATTTTACTTTCTACAAAACCCACTAAAATACATTATTATTGAACTTAAATTATTTATTTGAAATAAGGAACATGTTTAAAAAGTATAAAATACTCGTATATACAGGCTAACAGTTGTACTGTTTACCTTTAATTGGTCTAATGAGAGACTAACATGTAATTTATTAGTTTCCCCAATATCGGGTTGGAAGTTGGCCACAACAATTTGCAATTTTTCTTCCAAATGTGCATCAGTCATACAGGAACTACTTCTTGAGTTGATATGTTTCATCAAAGATAATGACCATTCACATAAATACGTGCTTTTGAATAAAGCTGAGTGTCCACTAGGTTGGTGGTGGGGCGGAGCAACGCAGCGCGTAGTTTGCAAGCATAGCGATGACTATTAAACGCAGTAAGGCGTAATTTGGATTTAAACCCCTCCATTCTAGCCCAGTATTCTAATTTTTGTACAGGCTTTTATCACTATTCTTGTAAACAGTGACGAGGAAGTGATTTTTTCTCTTCAAGGGTGGAGGCAGAAGAGGCAGAAAAAGTACGAAAATGGAAGATGAAGACTCATGAAATTAACTCGTCTTCCAGAGCGACTCTGTCAGTTCCGCTCCACTCTACCACATGGAAGGTGCTGCAATCATATACATGCGTTTTGTTTGGAGGCCATATTTCTCTGCGCCACGCCACTCCAACCCACAGACCTAGTGAACATTCAGCTTAAAGTTGCCATTTTTAGAAATTGATTGTTCACGTGTGTCATGTTGATAATGTAGACAAAATATCTTCCGGAACATTTTATGTTTTGGGTGGATTCCAGAACAATATTTTAATGTGTATCAAATTATCTTCAGCCGCATAAAGTGAGACTGAATATCGTATGTGGGCCGCAGGCCTCAGGTTGAGCACATCTGCTTCATGTCTTCATTTTGCCTCCTAAACATTCATAAAAAGGCACTATATTTAAGGATATCCCTAAACTTGAAAGAAAAAATTCTTACAGTTTGGTATTCATTTTGAGCATAACAGTTTTGGTGTTAAGTTAAAAACATTAAAACAATAATCAAGTATATTAAAATGTTATGTTGTTACGTTATTAAGAATGGTTTATTTAAGGAAGCCTGAATCTATATTTATGGCCATTTACTTTGACCTCAGGACTGCAAGATTTATCGTAAAACGTGGAAAAAATAAAACTTTCTTAATATTTAAATATACCGTAATTTTGGAATAATGCAATTGCCTAAAAATGAGGTTTTTCCTAAATAACTTTAAACCCTCCTTCATCCGACTCCCAGGACCCTGGTGGTTCCCCAGTGCACATAGCTTCCAATTGGTGATCCTCCACAACTAAAACAGAAACATTGCTATTAGCAATACATATTTACATAGATTATAAGGTGTGTGACCAGCATACAACCAACATCGTGTTTAACTCGATCAAAGGAGACTGCTGTTGATTCTCCATTACTAGCATGAGTCGATATTTTCCACATTAATAACTTCTTTCAATCTTCACCATATTTATTACCTTATGTTTACCCTTCCTCAATTTGTATTTGTTTTCTAGGATTTTTTATTATTTATATAAAATACCTTGATACTACATATTATTCATCAGAGCTATCGTCACACACCAACCACCTTAAGTTCTCGTGTCATGAGTCCATTGATTACCCCTCCTCTCCATATAATGTATTTTTGAGCCGACACAGAAGAGGCTGGAAACACAAAAACTCCTTCCCTAATGTTCTCATAAAGTGCATTTATATTAGATCCAGTGGGCACATTGTCTAATTAATATCCATACCATGTAGCCTGCTTTGGTGGGCCGCATGGTCTAAGGCGCTACTCTCACAAAATATTATCTACCGATGACGAGGGTATTGGGGTTCGATCCCTGTCGAGTACACTGATGATGGTTTTTCCCTAAATAGTTTTCCACTCTACCATCACACAAATTCGAGTGCACTTCCTCTAAATTCAACATTTCTCATTCATAAAACATTTGCGTAATTAGTGCATAGGTGTATAACCAGAATAGTTAGTAAAACGTGGAGTTAAAAGGTCATTTAGTCTGGTTTGCTGATGATGAAGAGGTCGGGGATTGAATCTTGTTCAGGTGAACTGAGGGTTGATTTCCTAAATGGATTTCCACGGTTCCTCCACGCAAATACAGTTACATATATATGCAGGTATATTTTTCATTCTTACCCCATTTACGTAATTAATTAATATGCTTGCATCCTGAATGGGTGTAAGAAGCGTTGAAAACATCTTTAATATTATTAAAGAAATATAAAATTCCATGGCGTGAGCCCACAAGAAATCTATAGCGACCGAGTGACCGCCACCATTAGCGAAAATGTTGTCAAATTTTGTAAATAAAGGTTATGGTTGCCAGTACGATCCCTCCAGCCATTAATCTCAGTTTTCTTAACCGGAGCTGCTAATCCTGTATTCAAGTGGCTCCTCATTTGGTCCTCATGAGGCTGAGTTTGACCCAATTCCAGACCCACAGCTTCACAAATAAATTTTGTAAGAACCAAGTATCAAACGCGAGACCTCTTAATTTGTAGCCAGGAACTCTGACCACTAGACCATATTGGTGGTCAAATAAAATTTAAATATAATTAAATATAGAATAAATTTTTATTAAAATATCACTAGTACAAGTAAAAAAATTACAGAAATATACAAGTATAATGATTATTTTTAATTAATTATGTTATTCAATAGTTCTTTACTATCCAAAACTAGGTCCATCTAATATGTAGTGTGTTCAGCGTAGGAAATTGTTTCTGAAAGGCCTTTTTCCTACCAGAATCTTTATATAGTAGATATTGGTAAGAAAAGACTTCCAGAGAGTAATTCTTACCGTGAATGGAGTATATGAATGGTTTTCGCCTCAACAAGGTGCTGAACTCTGACGGGAAAATCTAGAGATGAAGGGCTTAGTGTAACAACAAATCAACCGACCTTGGTTTTGATAGTTATTTGTAACATTATTTTGCTGGCTTCTAAGTTCAATGCATAATTTGTTACGAGCGCTTCTTGTGAACACTTCTATACCAGTGACTTGTCTGATTGCTTTAAATAAAAACTTCACTTGAGTAGACAATGATTTATGTAAAATAAATAGCGAACTGATCTTGTTACAAATACATGATTCTTAAAATTATCTTGGAAATATAATCATTTATCTTATTCTTGCTAAAAACAAAGACCTATTTTTAATTTCGGTAGAGGGTGGAGGGCATACCCCCTTAAGTGACACAATAACTACCACCAAAATTTACTTTATCCTAAAAACGAATGCTGGTGGACATATTATCTATGGCGTCAAACTTGAAATCAGTGGCAGATTAATATTTTAGCAGCCTTGGGGCTACACAGATCTTAACAACCCGGAAATCCCTTCAGACCACGGTCCTGTGAGAACTATAGACTAAACACCATACAGAGAAGTAGTATATGAATGAGAGTGATAAAGGACTTACGGTATAATATAATCATGCATTTAGCCAACCCATACCCTTGACTCTGGCTGTAATTATCCATAATTAAAATCAAATTTAGTTTATCTTTCTTCAACTACTCTTAAGCTGCTGGCATTTATTTAAAAGTGTGTATGGCTCTCCCCCAGCTCCTCAAGCCCAGCAAACCTTGCCTTTAATTGTGTTCAGATAAATAACATTAAATTAGTGTAGTGATTCTTTGTAATGATTATTATATTACATTAAACATTGTTTTTACTTTATCGCTATCTTACAGGTAGAGAAAGTATAGTGATCGTCAAAAAATTCGAACTCAAGATTTTGATGAATCTTGTCGTTTCATGACCCCACGGATAAAAAAAAGGGTATTTTGAATTCCCGCCTGTCTGACTATCTGTTTGTCTATACCTCTAACTAGAGCCTAAACTATTTTACCGATCGGGCTAAAACTTGGTATCTAGGGTTTTCATAGGGTTTCCTCGAGGGTTTTTGGAATTGGATATCTAACCCTAAAATTGAGGGTAGTTTACTAAAGAGAAAAATTCGATTTTCTAAAAATAACCTTAAACGATTTTGATTAAATTTCATTTATAAATATTCCAAACAAAATGGCTTCTCTCAATATTTCAGCAAAAAGAAACTAAGGGCTCCCGTCTGAAACGTAAATTATCTTTTTTTTATAATATCTCCTAAGCTATATGAGATATGAAATTACTTATCGTTACAAATATGTAAGTTTCTTTATAATACAAATATTTTATCAGAAGCATATTTTTTATACTTCCAATAACTTTCAAGCTATATATATATACACACATTCATATTATACATTCATGTATAATATATATAATATGTATATATATATATAATATTATATATATGTAATATATATATGTATATATATATATATACACATTCATGTATATATATACATATATATAAAATATAAGTATATATACATACATATATATATAAAAATATATGTATATATATAAACTTTTCGAACACAAAAGCTATAAGTATTACGACCGAAAAGAAAATCTAACCTGACATGTTAATGGATGTCAACGTCTCAAGACCCCCAAACCCCAAAAAGTGATCTTTGCAATGCCGTATGTCTGTGTGTTTGTTTAACATTAAAATTAATATTAGTTTAAGAAAGGGCGAAAAGAGAAAAAATCGATTTTCTCAAAATCGTCCCAAACGATTTTAATTAAAATTCTTATGTAGGTGTTTATTAATATTATAAATAAAACTGGATATTTTCATTTTACCATGAAAATTAATTTTAGGGTACTTTAAAGAAACAGAAATTTCCATATATTCGCAACTATTTGAGATATAAAATAACTTATCATTGCAAAATTGTAGTACTATTAAAAATAAAAAACTTTTATATGAATTATATTTTTATAAATCTAACAGTTTCTGATATATGTGCAAATATATTGATACAATTTTATGAGCTTTATTTGTAAAGAGATACTACTTAAGTTTTAACGAAATAATTCTCCAATGCCATAGAGTAATTAAATATAAGTAAGTCTCTAAAATTTTATGTTGTTTTTCACTTAAACTTCTTAGGAGAAATGTTTATACAACAATGATATATATTCATTTTAGACTCAATAGTCAATATTTACAATTTTTATTGGTCAAAATTTATAAATGAGAATTTTAATAGCAATAAGATGAAATGAATATTTGCAACACCTAATAAAATGCTGAAAATTTTAACCGGAGGTTGAAATTTTAATACTAAGTGTTGACTCTTGTGGACCCAATAGTCATCTTTTTTATTGGTACAAACATAAATATTAGGACATTAATTCCTTAAAAATAAAATTATAAAATTTATAACCGGGACTCAATTTTTTTTACATAAGTATAGTGCAATTTATGCTTGGGTTTGCTAGTGTATATTATTTCGTTTCACATATATTACGAGTTTTGAGTAAATATCTCCATTGTCAAACAATAGAGCGAGAAAGTCCGGGTGGAGTTCCGTACCATTTATTTATTACACTGTCGTATAAAATAATAAATAATCAAAGAAGATGGATACTGCAATCGTATCGGAAACGTTGGAAACATTGAATCAATCGACGCAGTTACAAATGGAGAAAAGCGAATGGTAAATATAATGACTCTGAATCATTAATGCTCTTATAGTTTGGTATCCAGTTTTTCCTTGCGACCCAAGACATTCTGTATAAAATTTATACGACATAAACAACGATGAAAAATTTAGGATTTTTTGTGTGCATCACTTCTGTCAGTCAGAGAAATTTGATTTAACAATAGTGATACAAAAATTAGGTAGGAGGAGTTTAAAGCAAATATACCCACATTTGCGTGGATATACGCAAAAAAAAAAAAAGAAAGTAAACACTTCAACAAACTTAGCCAGGATTCAAACCCTGAAATTACCATCACCTGCATACCAGACTAGATAAGATTGATGACCTAGTCAATACTAACACTCATAAGGTTACCATACTAGTGTTATCTTCAATGGTAGATCTTTTGTAAATGTAGAAAATAAGGATTGATTTTAATTTGAGTAAGATTTCAGGAAATTTTTGGGAAAAAAATGTTAAAAAGTTACATAATAAAAAAATAAATAAAGCAAAGACCTATACAACCACGCATTTGACGCTCTTGGTAACAAGTTCCCTTAATTTTAATCACAATTTTACCCTATAATAGCATAACTATACCACCTATCCTTTTCCTTTCTCATAAACATTTTTACTTTCTCACTATGTTACAGGTGGAGAAAGTATTGTGATCGGTAAAAAAAACTGAAATAGAGATTTTAATGAATCTCGACGTTTCATGACCCCCCGAATCCGAAAAATGTTTTTTAATTTCCGTATGTCTGTCTGTACCTCCGACTATAGCCTAAACCATTTTATCGATCGGGCTAAAACTTGGTATCTTGGGTTTAATAGTGTTGTCCCGTGGCGTTTTTGAGATTGGATATCTAACCTTAAAATTAAGGGTCATTTACAGAAGGGCAAAACGAGAAAAAATCGGCTCTAACGATTTTGATTAAATTTAATTTCTAAACATTTCTAAATATTACAAACAAAACGAATACCCTTAATATTTTGGCAAAATGACCTTAAGGGCTCCGGTCTGATGCGTAAATTCTCATTATTTATCATATATCCGAAACTATTTGAGATATGAAAGTACATATTATTGCAAATATGTAGAACTATTTATAATACAGATTTTTTTTATGAGAAACATATTTTTATAAAACCAGTAACTTTTAATCTATACGAAAATATATTTATTTTTTCAAACACTAAAGGTAAAGTATTGTGACCGTAAAAATAATCTAACCTGAAATGTTGATGGATGTCGAGGTCTCGTGATCCCCGAACTTATAAAGTGTTTTATTGCAATGCCGTCTGTCTGTGTGTCTTTTTAAGCTCAAATAAATAATAGTTTAGTAAAAGGTGAAAAGAGAAAAATAGTTTTTCTTAAAATGGGCTCTGACGATTTTGATTAAAATTCGCGTCTATGCTATGTTTAAGATTATAAATAAACTGGCTATTTCCATTTTACCATGAGAATGACATTTTAGGGTACTTTAAAGAAGCAGAATTTTCTTATCTCTGCAGATATTTGAGATACTAAATAACTTATCATTGCAAAATTGAATTACTATTAAAAATACAAAAATTTATATGAAATATATGTTTATAAAACCAACAGTTTCTGAGATATTGGCAAATATATTGATGCAATTTTGTGAGCTTTAGTTGTAAAGAGATACTATTTAATTATTCTGTAATGCAACAGATTAATTAAATACAAGTAAGTCCCTCAAAAAGTTTGTTATTTTTCCTTAAACTTCTTAAGAGAAATGTTTGTACAACAATGATCAATCTCCTTCATTTTAGACTCAATAGTCAATATTTACATTTTTTACAGGTCAAAATTTATAAATTAGGACTTGAATAGCAATGCGATGATATGGAGATGTGCAACACCTAATAAAATGTTACAATTTTAACCGGAAATCGAAATTTTAGTATGAAGTGTTGACCCTTGTAGACCCAAAATCGATCTTTTTTAATGCTACAAACATACAAATGAGGACATTAAATCTATAAAAATTTAAATTATAAAATTTAAAACCGAGATTCAAAAAAGTCTTACATAAGTATAGTGCAATTTATGCTTGGGTTTGCTAGTATATATTATTTCGTTCCACATATACTAAGATTTTGAGTAAATATCTCCATTTTTAAACAATATACCTAGAAAGTCAGTCTGGAGTTCCGTACCATTTATTTTGTGAATTCTTTGGAAACCAAGCATTGCTCACCTAATTAGCTAATGAGCACGGTAATAGACTCAACAACCCGCGGCCCCACGACGTGGAGATGTTTATGTAAGTTACACGTACAGCAACAATACAAAGTAATTGAACAATATTTAGCCGGTCGTGAACAAACCACGTTTGCATATTTTTCACCGAGGGGTGAAGGGGGGGGGGGCGGTAAAGAGGGAGAGTGTTCTATTAGTCCCTGCAGGACTGCAATGAAAACAGCACCACCACCTACTCCCCGCTATCTTCTCTCAGCTACCTTGCAAGGATAACTAGCCTGAGGGTGGAAACGCTTTTGATTCGTTCTTTGTATTAGTGGCATGTAGTTTGGGTAAACAGTTATCAAACAGGTAGAGCTTTTTTAATATGTAATATAGTTACAATGAGCATTGCCAAGTACCTAGTAAGCAGCAGTATCAGCAATATAATAGTATAGTTCTCCCTTACCTTCTAAATAGATCCGGGTACCTTTTGGACGTGTGGTTAGCCAGAGTGTCTGAAAACCTAGGTCTAATTCTAAATTTGAAAATGGTGCTACAGATAATTATAGTTCATATTTTATTCTATTTAAAAAATAAAACAATGGCTTTTAATATGGTCAACTTAGATTCCTACTTTGAGATATATTAACTTGTCTTAAGTGTATTTTTTAAAGTTTTTTATAAATATAATATTTAAAATCAATTTTAACTGATTGGAAAATGACCTTGGACACTGGAGTTTAACCCGGGACACTTGTCTTAGCATGTCAATGCTCTACAACTGAGCTAACCAAATTTAATCCCGTGCTCCGTGTCATTTTTTACTCATAGTTTTAGGCACGAAGTTGTTTATTAGTACCACATCTTACTACCCGTTTGGGTTATACGCTTATATACTAATTACGCTAATGATTTTAGGAATTAGGAAAGTTATAATTCACAAGAAGTGTAGATGCGTTTGCTTGGAGGGAGAATGAAATACGAATTTGAAAAAACCACCCTTACTACACCCAACCGAGATTAGAATCACAATATCCCCATCATTGGCAGTCTAGACTACTGCAAGAGTAGTGCATTAGACCATGCGGTCACCTTAAAATATTTCCTGTTGACTACTCTCATTCCACGCAAATAAGGGTACAATTTTTCTTGATTCCACCATTTTCATCCATACCCCCTTATAGTAAGAATACGGATAGACAATGCGAGTAATGAGATGTGAAGTCAGAAAACTTAAAAATATACAAGGTTTCATTACTAGTCATAGGTCTACTAAGTTATTGGTTTGTAATGGTAGCTTAAAATACTTTTATTGGCTCTTTTGAAACTTATTTCACATTATTACCGGTGGTCAGATGATATAATGCGCGAGAAAAGTCTCGTTTTATACTGTATCACCAATGAAGCGGGTGACCTGGTGGTCTAGGGGTAAGGTGTCAGACTTCTGTGCTGGCGGCCGGGGTTCAATCCTCGGTCCCGGCACAGATTTATCTGATAACCAGACCCTTCCTTCACCTCTGATAAGACATCTTGTGAATGCGGGGAATGCCAGGCCTCCACCGTGGTTCGGATTCCACGTTAAACTGTAGGTCCTCCATTTCATCTCGCAATCACCCTACCATTACATATTAGCGTAAGTGCGTATAACCCGAATGGGTAGTAAGACGCGGTGCTAATAATAATAATAATATAATAATAATAATAATAATAATAATAATAATAAATCAATGAAGCCGTGGTCACTGTTCGAATCTCGACAGGGTGTTTTGTGATTTTTCTATTCCCTCTCTGAGCTAGTGAATATATGCTTCCTATATAAATTATTCATAACATGCTTACCTCTTGAATGAAAACGGTATTAATTCTAATAATTAAATTAAAAAGCCTCAAAGGGCGATCACCTGTCATCAGCTATTAACATGAAATACCCCATTAGAATGGTTGAGAAGCGTGTGAAGGATTGGACATTGGGAGGAATGAGTGAAAGGAACAATGGGGGTGAGGGGGAGGTGGAGGTGAGTTTGGATCAGACATGAACGTGTGTGTGTGTGTGTGTTTGCTAACCGTACTTTGCCACAAGCATATAAAACCTCCCTCTACCCCTTTTCTAATTGTATTTATCCAGAAATGGTTTCTAAAATCAACACAGTACACCAACCCGACCATTAGCAAATACGTATAGGAATCGGTTGAAGAAGATAGATGGAGGGGAAGGTGAGGGAAGTTTGTAGACATCTAGGGGAGGGGATTGGGGGTGGGAGTGATGTGTACCTGCGCTTGGAGCACAGCAGGTTCAACCTCCTCTTGATGCTAGTGTCAACAGGTTCCACTTAAGAGAGTCCCTTTATCAAAGCGAACGACTTGTGCGGTGGGTTTGCTACACAAGAGACGGTTTGGTTTGTTCAGTGAAGAGAGAAATAAACATATGCTTATGAGAAGGGAAGACGGGTGTTCATTTACACAGTCTCAGATGCATGCAGATTTGAAGGAGCTACTGACTCCCACCAATCTACTTTTTAGATTTACCTTAATTAATATATTAGATGTTGACCTCGGTGGTATTGGGGTAAAGTGCTTGCTTCAGGACTCGATGTTTGTGAGTTCATACCCAGCTTGGATTGACGAATGTTTCTCGAGATATAAAAATCCGTAGCACAACTTCCATCAGAGAGGAAGTAAAGCCATCGCGTCGGTCCCATGTAGATTGTGGCGTGTAAAAGAAACCTGGAAAGATTGCGAAAAACCTTTTTCTAGCAAAATTGGTAAGCCCTTTCGCTCTCTCTTATAAATTATAGTGTGCTGATATATTCCGCCGGTTCACAAATTGCACGTTAAATATAAAAATAATAAAAAATAATTATTAGATCAGTGGGTACTACACTATGATACGCCTACCCCTAAAAACACACGAAGGATTTCTTGGGGTACGCTACGTACGAACTACTGGGTTTTATTATTGATAAAATAAGTATTGACATTAGTAGACTAAGTCTGATAAACAACTTATTGCGTATTTAAACATCATGTCATGGAATTTTATCCAGGTTTCTTCTCGTCTCTTAAGGTTTCTTCTCGTCTCTCAAGGTTTCTTCTCGTCTCTCAAGGTTTCTTCTCATCTCTCAACTTTTCTTCTCATCTCTCAAGGTTTCTTCTCGTCTCTCAAGGTTTCTTCTCGTCTCTCAAGGTTTCTTCTCGTTTCTCAAGGTTTCTTCTCGTCTCTCAAGGTTTCTTCTCGTCTCTCAAGGTTTCTTCTCATCTCTCAAGGTTTCTTCTCATCTCTCAAGGTTTCTTCTCATCTCTCAAGTTTTCTTCTCATCTCTCAAGGTTTCTCTCATCTCTCAAGGTTTCTTCTCATCTCTCAAGGTTTATTCTTATCTCTCAAGGTTTCTTCTCATCTCTCAAGGTTTCTTCTCATCTCTCAAGGTTTCTTCTCGTCTCTCAAGGTTTCTTCTCATCTCTCAAGGTTTCTTCTCGTCTCTCAAGGTTTCTTTTTGTCTCTCAAGTTTTCTTCTCGTCTCTCAAGGTTTCTTCTCATCTCTAAAGTTTTTCTAAGCTTTTCACTGAATCTGTTTCCACATTTGTAACGACAGCTTGGATAACAGAAGATAGTTTATATTAGTGACTTTTCCTAAATTAAGGATCGGGTAGTAGTATATTGCTTAGAACATGGCTCTGAAAGCGGTATTTGACAAATTAAAGTATATCACAATACAATTTTACAAACTTTCTCGGACAGTAAATTATAGCCTAGAACAACATTTTCAAAAATAAGTTTATAGTAAACTAACATTGAAAAAGTTTTTATTAGAAAATCAAGCATCTCGTCTTATTTAATCAAAAATAAAATAAAAACTTTAGACAAAAATATTTACAAACTTTATAAAAACTACAATTTTAAAAATGTATTAGCCTGTATATAAATGACCCTCAAACAATAAGTTTTTTAATATAAAACATATGATTAATTAAAATTAAAACTAATTTATTAACTCATTCTTAAGAGACATTTTTGACAAATTTGATATTTTAATGTGTCCAAAGTAAACTATCCTTAAATAAATTTATTTAAAAAATATAAACATAAAATATTAATTCTCTCTTAAAATAGTATACAGATGTCAATTTAGAGCAAATACGTCATACATTTTTCAAAATAAATGGTATATTGGTGAAATGAAATAAAATACATTGTTGCATAAACACAAAGAGCAAGAATGTAATAATTTTCACTGTTGCAGAAAAACTAGATAAATCTCCTCATCCCTTGCTTATTAACATAATTAGTACACAATATGCGTAATACCTGAATAGTTAATAAGATGCATGACTAAAAAAATACTTCTTTCTCGGAGAGAAGTTTGAAATTTGTCAGGTAAGTATAACGGCCACCCAAAACCTTTGAAAAAACTTTTAATTTTAAAATTAATGACAGAAAATGAGAAAAGGAGCAATCCCTAAAATTTCCTAAGATGGTAGAATAAAACATGTAGAGAGACAACCTTAAACAGCCAATAAGCCTGAACATGTAGAGAGACAATCTTAAACAGCCAATAAGCCTGAACAGGTAGAGAGACAACCTTAAACAGCCAATAAGCCTGAACATGTAGAGAGACAACCTTAAACAGCCAATAAGCCTGAACAGGTAGAGAGACAACCTTAAACAGCCAATAAGCCTGAACAGGTAGAGAGACAACCTTAAACAGCCAATAAGCCTGAACATGTAGAGAGACAACCTTAAACAGCCAATAAGCCTGAACATGTAGAGAGAAAACCTTAAACAGCCAATAAGCCTGAACATGTAGAGAGACAACCTTAAACAGCCAATAAGCCTGAACAGGTAGAGAGACAACCTTAAACAGCCAATAAGCCTGAACAGGTAGAGAGACAACCTTAAACAGCCAATAAGCCTGAACATGTAGAGAGACAATCTTAAACAGCCAATAAGCCTGAACATGTAGAGAGACAATCTTAAACAGCCAATAAGCCTGAACATGTAAAGAGACAATCTTAAACAGCCAATAAGCCTGAACATGTAGAGAGACAATCTTAAACAGCCAATAAGCCTGAACATGTAAAGAGACAATCTAAACAGCCAATAAGCCTGAACATGTAAGAGAGACAACCTTAAACAGCCAATAAGCCTGAACATGTAGAGAGACAACCTTAAACAGCCAATAAGCCTGATGAAAAACGGTAGAGAGACAACCTTAAACAGCCAATAAGCCTGAACAGGTAAGAGACAACTTAAACAGCCAATAAGCCTGAACATGTAGAGAGACAATCTTAAACAGCCAATAAGCTGAACATGTAGAGAGACAATCTTAAACAGCCAATAAGCCTGAACATGTAAAGAGACAATCTTAAAACAGCCAATAAGCCTGAACATGTAGAGAGACAATCTTAAACAGCCAATAAGCCTGAACATGTAAAGAGACAATCTTAAACAGCCAATAAGCCTGAACATGTAGAGAGACAACCTTAAACAGCCAATAAGCCTGAACATGTAGAGAGACAACCTTAAACAGCCAATAAGCCTGAACATGTAGAGAGACAATCTTAAACAGCCAATAAGCCTGAACATGTAAAGAGACAATCTTAAACAGTCAATAAGCCTGAACATGTAGAGAGACAATCTTAAACAGCCAATAAGCCTGAACATGTAAAGAGACAATCTTAAACAGCCAATAAGCCTGAACATGTAAAGAGACAACCTTAAACAGCCAATAAGCCTGAACATGTAGAGAGACAACCTTAAAACAGCCAATAAGCACTGAACAGTAGTAGGAAAAGACAACCTTAAACAGCCAATAAGCCTGAACAGTAGAGAGACAACCTTAAACAGCCAATAAGCCTGAACATGTAGAGAGACAATCTTAAACAGCCAATAAGCCTGAACATGTAGAGAGACAATCTTAAACAGCCAATAAGCCTGAACATGTAGAGAGACAATCTTAAACAGCCAATAAGCCTGAACATGTAGAGAGACAATCTTAAACAGCCAATTTAAGCCTGAACATGTAGAGAGACAATCTTAAACAGCCAATAAGCCTGAACAGGTAGAGAGACAACCTTAAACAGCCAATAAGCCTGAACATGTAGAGAGACAACCTTAAACAGCCAATAAGCCTGAACATGTAGAGAGACAACTTAAACAGCCAATAAGCCTGAACATGTAAGAGCAACCTTAAACAGCAATAAGCCTGAACATGTAGAGAGACAACCTTAAACAGCCAATAAGCCTGAACATGTAGAGAGACAATCTTAACAGCCAATAGCTGACATGTAAGAGCAACTTAACAGCCAATAAGCCTGAACATGTAGAGAGACAATCTTAAACAGCCAATAAGCCTGAACATGTAGAGAGACAATCTTAAACAGCCAATAAGCCTGAAACTTGTAGAGAGACAACTTAAACAGCCAATAAGCCTGAACATGTAAAGAGACAACTAAACAGCCAATAAGCCTGAACATGTAGAGAGACAATCTTAAACAGCCAATAAGCCTGAACATGTAGAGAGACAATCTTAAACAGCCAATAAGCCTGAACATGTAGAGAGACAACCTTAAACAGCCAATAAGCCTGAACATGTAGAGAGACAACCTTAAACAGCCAATAAGCCTGAACATGTAGAGAGACAACCTTAAACAGCCAATAAGCCTGAACATGTAGAGAGACAACTTAAACAGCCAATAAGCCTGAACATGTAGAGAGACAACTTAAACAGCCAATAAGCTGAACATGTAGAGAGACAACTTAACAGCCAATAAGCCTGACATGTAGAGAGACAACTAACAGCCAATAAGCTGAACATGTAGAGAGACAACTTAAACAGCCAATACCTGAACAGTAAGAACAACCTTAAAAGCCAAAACCTGAACAGTAGAGAGACAACTAAACAGCCAAAAGCTAACATTAAGAGACAACCTAAACAGCAATAAGCCTGACAGTAGAGAGACAACTTAAACAGCCAATAAGCTGAACAGTAGAGAGACAACTTAAACACCATAAGCCTGAACATGTAAGAGACAACCTTAAACAGCAATAAGCTGAACATGTAGAGAGACAACTTAAACAGCATAAGCCTGAACATGTAGAGAGACAACTTAACAGCCAAAAGCCTAAAGTAAGAACAACTTAAACAGCCAATAAGCTGAACATGTAGAGAGACAACCTTAAACAGCCAATAAGCCTGAACATGTAGAGAGACAACTTAAACAGCCAATAAGCCTGAACATGTAAGAGACAACTTAAACAGCCAATAAGCCTGAACATGTAAGAGACAACCTTAAACAGCCAATAAGCCTGAACATGTAGAGAGACAACCTAACGCCATACTAACATGAAAGACAATTTAAACAGCCATAGCCTGAACATGTAGAGAGACAACCTTAAACAGCCAATAAGCCTGAACATGTAAGAGACAACCTTAAACAGCCAATAAGCTGAACATGTAAGAGAACACTTAAACAGCCAATAAGCCTAATTGAGAGACACTTAAACAGCAATAAGCCTGAAAGAGAAGACATCTTAAACAGCCAATAAGCCTGAACATGTAAGAGACAACCTTAAACAGCCAATAAGCCTGAACATGTAGAGAGACAACCTTAAACAGCCAATAAGCCTGAACATGTAGAGACAACCTTAACAGCAATAAGCCTGAACATGTAAGAGACAACTTAAACCAGCCAAAGTCTTGAAAACATGTAGAGAGACAACTTAAACAGCCAATAAGCCTGAACATGTAAGAGACAACCTTAAACACCAATAAGCCTGAACATGTAGAAGACAACTTAAACAGCCAATAAGCCTGAACATGTAGAGAGACAACCTTAAACAGCCAATAAGCCTGAACATGTAGAGAGACAACCTTAAACAGCCAATAAGCTGACGTAAGAGACACTTAAACAGCATAAGCTGAACAGTAAGAGACAACTTAAACAGCCAATAAGCCTGACATGTAGAGAGACAACCTCTAAAAAAGCCAATAAGCTCTGAACATGTAGAGAGACAACTTAAACACAATAACCTGAACATTAAGAGACAACCTTAAACAGCCAATAAGCCTGAACATGTAGAGAGACAACCTTAAACAGCCAATAAGCCTGAACATGTAGAGAGACAATCTTAAACAGCCAATAAGCCTGAACATGTAAGAGACAATCTTAACAGCATAAGCTGAACATGTAGAGAGACAATCTTAAACAGCCAATAAGCCTGAACATGTAGAGAGACAATCTTAAACAGCCAATAAGCCTGAACATGTAGAGAGACAATCTTAACAGCCAATAAGCCTGAACATGTAAGAGACAACCTTAAACAGCCAATAAGCCTGAACATGTAGAGAGACAACTTAAACAGCAATAAGCCTGAACATGTAGAGAGACAACCTTAAACAGCCAATAAGCCTGAACATGTAAGAGACAACTTAAACAGCAATAAGCTGACATGTAGAGAGACAACTTAAACAGCCAATAGCCTGAACATGTAGAGAGACAATCTTAAACAGCCATAACCTGAACATGTAAGAGACAACTTAAACAGCCAATAAGCCTGAACATGTAAAGAACAATCTTAAACAGCCAATAGCTGAACATGTAGAGAGACAACTTAAACAGCCAATAAGCCTGAACATGTAGAGAGACAACCTTAAACAGCCAATAAGCCTGAAATGTAGAGAGACAACTTAAACAGCAATAAGCTGAACATGTAAGAGACATCTTAAACAGCATAAGCTGAACATGTAGAGAGACAACTTAAACAGCCAATAAGCTGAACATGTAAGAGACAATTAACGCAATAACTGAAAGAAGACAACCTTAACAGCCATAAGCTGAACAGTAGAGAGACAACCTTAAACAGCCAATAAGCCTGAACATGTAGAGAGACAACCTTAAACAGCCAATAAGCCTGAACATGTAGAGAGACAACCTTAAACAGCCAATAAGCCTGAACATGTAGAGAGACAACTCTTAAACAGCCAATAAGCCTGAACATGTAGAGAGACAATCTTAAACAGCCAATAAGCCTGAACATGTAGAGAGACAATCTTAAACAGCCAATAAGCCTGAACATGTAGAGAGACAACTTTAAACAGCCAATAAGCCTGAACATGTAGAGAGACAACCTTAAACAGCCAATAAGCCTGAACATGTAGAGAGACAACCTTAAACAGCCAATAAGCCTGAACATGTAGAGAGACAACCTTAAACAGCCAATAAGCCTGAACATGTAGAGAGACAACCTTAAACAGCCAATAAGCCTGAACATGTAGAGAGACAACCTTAAACAGCCAATAAGCCTGAACATGTAGAGAGACAATCTTAAACAGCCAATAAGCCTGAACATGTAGAGAGACAACCTTAAACAGCCAATAAGCCTGAACATGTAGAGAGACAACCTTAAACAGTCAATAAGCCTGAACATGTAGAGAGACAATCTTAAACAGCCAATAAGCCTGAACATGTAGAGAGACAACCTTAAACAGCCAATAAGCCTGAACATGTAGAGAGACAACCTTAAACAGCCAATAAGCCTGAACATGTAGAGAGACAATCTTAAACAGCCAATAAGCCTGAACATGTAAAGAGACAATCTTAAACAGCCAATAAGCCTGAACATGTAGAGAGACAACCTTAAACAGCCAATAAGCCTGAACAGGTAGAGAGACAATCTTAAACAGCCAATAAGCCTGAACATGTAAAGAGACAATCTTAAACAGCCAATAAGCCTGAACATGTAAAGAGACAATCTTAAACAGCCAATAAGCCTGAACATGTAGAGAGACAACCTTAAACAGCCAATAAGCCTGAACATGTAGAGAGACAATCTTAAACAGCCAATAAGCCTGAACATGTAGAGAGACAATCTTAAACAGCCAATAAGCCTGAACATGTAAAGAGACAATCTTAAACAGCCAATAAGCCTGAACATGTAGAGAGACAATCTTAAACAGCCAATAAGCCTGAACATGTAGAGAGACAATCTTAAACAGCCAATAAGCCTGAACAGGTAGAGAGACAATCTTAAACAGCCAATAAGCCTGAACAGGTAGAGAGACAATCTTAAACAGCCAATAAGCCTGAACATGTAGAGAGACAATCTTAAACAGCCAATAAGCCTGAACAGGTAGAGAGACAATCTTAAACAGCCAATAAGCCTGAACATGTAGAGAGACAATCTTAAACAGCCAATAAGCCTGAACATGTAAAGAGACAATCTTAAACAGCCAATAAGCCTGAACATGTAGAGAGACAATCTTAAACATCCAATAAGCCTGAACATGTAGAGAGACAACCTTAAACAGCCAATAAGCCTGAACATGTAGAGAGACAATCTTAAACAGCCAATAAGCCTGAACATGTAGAGAGACAACCTTAAACAGCCAATAAGCCTGAACATGTAGAGAGACAACCTTAAACAGCCAATAAGCCTGAACATGTAGAGAGACAACCTTAAACAGCCAATAAGCCTGAACATGCTCTTTGATAAACTGTGTTGCTCTTATTTACTATACGTGTTTGTAACAATGTATACAGTTTATTTTTAAATATCTTATGATCGCTCTTAGACAAATATTGCTTTCTATGTACTGCATTCGTTTTTGAATTCAGTTTTTGGGTTGGCTTATGTTTTGTTTTAAATATTGTTTTAAAAATGCATTAGTTGACAGATTTGTTTTTGGACTAGTAACTATTAAAAGAGTGCAGCTGGATGTTGAACATCATAGTTCGACATAGTTTTGAAATAGGTCGGTCAAAATTAACAACTCTTAACACTTTTAAACATCATAGAAATCTAATATTAGGCATGCCAATAGGTCTTAAAATAATACTCTCTAGAAAATTCCTAGACTCGAAAATATATTGTGCTGGATTCAAACTAGTGGATCGAATTAATCCCAAAACATTGAAAATCTTTTATGAAAAGTGCAGGCGGTTACGACGTTACTTTAATTAGTTTTAACTATCTAATAACCAATCATATATGCCATGTTACATTGTTCCATTAGCATCAATAACTGAGAGTATAAATGCTGTGTTTAAATAAGTTATAGCTTAATCTTCAAAATCAATTTTAACGTTTAATACATAATTATA
Source organism: Timema cristinae (assembly GCA_039000515.1). Classification (NCBI taxonomy): domain Eukaryota; kingdom Metazoa; phylum Arthropoda; class Insecta; order Phasmatodea; family Timematidae; genus Timema; species Timema cristinae. Next base: position 15,066,189 of record JBCFYV010000012.1, on the reverse strand, counting down.
TTAAAATATCTATTTGTATATTGTGTTGTTTTAGGCTACTTTTCATGTTTTTTAGTACAAATTAAAACAATAAAAGATTAATATTTATACCTTATTTAAGATTTGGTTATTTTTATTGTGATTAATTTCATATACGCTAAAAGCACAATGTTACTTTATAGATTCATCGTGTGAATATAGGACAGACTAGTTAGTTGTTTTTACGAATTCAAATGTTTGTGGTGTGTTACTTTGCTTTTTGATAGTATAAAATATATGAATACCTAATAATCCACTATTATAATTTTTGTCTCGCCATCCATTTGTTGGTTTCCAGTAAACTCCCAAATCATTCATCGGATCGAGACTGGACTTGTTCTGTTGTACTCCTTTTCTTTCAGAGAACGATGGTAAGCTATAAATCATCACGCTAGCTTATCAGCGAGCGAAGTAGTGTCGAAGAAACCGGGGGAAAGCAGTAAACATTCGTCGTGGCTTGTATTGCTGTACATAAGATGGCAAGTGATATGAGCAGAGGTGGTAAGAGGGAAGATATGAGGGTGGAGATCTATTTTTCTTGTATCTTCGTAAGCACTGTTGTTGAAGCTTCATTATTTTCTAGCATTTGATATTGTTGAATGTGTGTATGTATTGTTTAATGCGAGCAAAGCCGTGGGGAAATAAATGCTAGTAATGACATAAAACATTTGGAAAGAAGTGATCCCTTCAGATATGTTTCGAAGACCGGATTAAACCCGCAAACCGTGAGAGTGCGAACATTTCCTTAGACCATTCAACCACCAAAATGGTTTTGGTTAATAGATTTCAAGTTTATACCCACCTTTACAACATATCATATGACAAACCGATTGATGTGGTGAGGACAGGAATGTGAGTTCAAATCCATATTTTCAAAATTTTTAGTAAATCTTTGTTTTTGTGGCCAACATATATAAAATATTTCTTCAGAAGATACATTTAGTACAATTTTTTATTCATTGTTACAGCTGAATTTTTGTCATATGGTGTTTTGTTATAATAAATGTAAAAATACGAAATTTAGCTCGGGATTGCTTCCATACCACCTTAAGTTCAGGATCTTAGTGATTTTTCAAACTGCCTTTAGCATTTTATTGTAAAATGCATACTAAGGAAATTGGGAGGTATGTTATTTAACAACCTAAATATTTATTTTGTAAGTCTGAACAAAATTGTGTCACACGTTATAAATGAACACAAAACGGATTTAAGTTATATATGTTACAGTGAAAACCCCTTTTTAATCAGAAATCGTTCTTACTAGTTAAAACTAGATTATACTTAATACCTTTGTTACTACTAAAATTTACTGCTGGTCAAAAATGAATGTCAGTTAAAGCTGGTTTTAACTATTCAAAACGCGTTTTGACAAAATGACTCAGTTAATACTGTTTCAGAAGCTATAGCTAATGCGAATCGACAATCCCAAATAACAGCAGCTAGACAAAAATCTCAGGAAAACTTGATAAAAACAGGCCAAGAGAATTAAATTGGCTTCTGATTCAATACACGCTCCTGTAGAAACTAGTGACGAGATAATTATACCAATTCCGGATGTCGACAGAGCAAAAGCAGATCTCTGCAATATTATTGGAGTGGTTCTTCAAAAGGATGAACAGAGTTTGCACAAGATTGGAAATAAATATGGGATACTCGATAAATTGTATTGGAGGTATGTATTGTAGAATTAATTTAAATAATTAGGGACGAATGTTGTCGCAAACACTTTCGGTGGCACTGAAAATGTGCCACTGTTTAATGTTGCTAACTATGCAAGTAATTCATTGGTGCTTTAAATTTGAATATTTTTATTGTAATATGCACAGTGCTGCCAAGACAGCAGCCCTAGGAACAGGCCAAGGATTCTTTCGCTGTGTGTGTAAGTTTTTTATGTTATGTTTGTCTTTAATTAAGACTCAAGATACTTTCATTAAACGTATCAGA